>JAVJIF010023357.1:0-41950 GCA_038442645.1 Agave tequilana
TTTTTTTTTTTTGGAGAATGTAAATTTTATTTATCAAAACTGTAAGAAAGCCAAATCGGCAAACTACCCTTACAATGTATCCTCACAGCCAATTCAAGATCCTATTAGTCGACTAATCACAAGTTTAGTCGACTAATAGTAGTAGTCGACTAACCTAAATTACTAGTCGACTTGAAAAGTGTTCTGGAAGTAGCTTTGTTCTCTGTTTATGCTCCAGTCGACTATATCAGAATACCTAGTCGACTATACATTAATTTAGTCGACTAGATCAGAAAGCCTAGTCGACTAACTTGCACCATGTCGACTAACCATAAAGTTAAGTCGACTAAGAAGTTGAGCTGGATGTATCCATCTTCTCTGTTGCCGCAGGAGTCGACTATATCAAAACAATAGTCGACTATATATAAGATTGTAGTCGACTAGAACCACCCATTAGTCGACTAATTCTGCTGGCAACCCATTTTTCCTGATAGAATTCCAGATTCTCAAAACGCCACATTTGTATTTGGATCCAAAGCGAATACAATCCTATAGATGTGCAGTTTAATCTTGAATACAGTAGAAATCACCTCCTGAGCCTGGCCTTCAAAAATTTTCATATTGCGAGCATTCCAGATATGATAGACAGTACAAGCAAGGGCCACCTTTTTAGCTTTTGATTTTCCACTGGAACCCTTCGCCTCCTTCTTTATCCACTTAAGAGCACTAGAGATAGTTGACATCCCCCGAGAGATACCCAGCCATTCTCTAATACATCTCCAAACCATAGCAGAGAAGGAACATTGAAAGAATAGATGTTCTGCCGATTCCCTATTACCTACACAGAGTGCACACGATTCATCAACCTGAAGAAAGGTCAATCTATCTTTTGTAGGTAGCCTCTTCCGCACTGCAAGCCACAGAGTAAAAGCATGCTTTGGTGTGACATACGAATTCCAAACTGAGCTTGTCCAAGCTAGCCTGGACCTTTATATCTGAAAAAGTCATATCCAAGCGATATGCACATCCGCTCACCTACCGCCCAAGAGGATAACCTCCTCTTTGCCGCCTCAACTGAACCTTCTACAAGACATATTTTATCTCGTATCACAACTAGCCTCTTAAGCAATGGCGAGTCGTCCCTAATACATTTCCATTCCCAAGCAGAGACATCCCCTTTAAGGTATATATGATGCACCAAACGCACCCATAAAGTGTCCTTTTTCTTGTGAATGTTCCAAAAGGATTTTGCTAGAGGAATCATTCCAAGTTTTTAGATCTCGGAATCCTAATCCACCTTCCGATTTTGGCAAACACATGGATTTCCATGAAACCGGATGATGGCGCTTATGCCATAAGAAATTCCTGCACAGCCGAGTAATCCTCTCTATGATAGCACCTGGAACCGAAAAATAGATAGCCAGAAGCAATCCACTCCTTGTAGCACTGATCTGATAAGCTCAGCTCTACCCGCAAAAGAAAGAGTGGAAGCCACCCATGAGTTGATATACATAGTTATTTTATCAACAAAGGTGCAAAATGATCCAACTGAAGCCTCTGAGCCGCCAACGGGACACCGAGATAACGGAAAGGCATCACACCAACAGGGATACCAGTCAACTGCCTCATTTGATCAAGTTCCTCTCCATATACTCCCGCCGTAAAGAGGCTAGACTTGAGCAAATTAGCACACAGTCCCGATTTCAAACCAAAATCCCTGAGGCAATCCATAATAATACTGACAGAAGGAATGTCCCCTCTCGCCATGAGCATGAGATCATCAGCAAAAGCCAGGTGTGACAACCTAAGCTTTCCACACCTAGGGTGAAATTTGAACCCCAATCTGTTTGTACTCACCTTTAGACTCCTCGACAGATATTCAATGCATATAAGAAAAAGAAAAGGAGACAAAGGATCACCCTGTCGCAATCCTTTCTTTCCATTGAACATCCCCCACATCCCTCCATTCATGCCAATAGAATAAGATGGAGAAGTTACACATTGCATAATCCATCCAATAAATCTGTCTGGGAATCTAAGACCAGTCATTACTTCAGCAAGGAATTCCCAAGAGACCGAATCATATGCTTTCCGGAGGTCCACTTTAATCAAGCATCTCGGGGATATCCTCTTCCTGTTATACTTTCGCAATAACTCTTGGACCAAATGAATATTTTCAATCATACTCCGGCCCTCCACAAAAGCAGATTGCGAATTATCTATAATTCCTCCGAGCACAGGTCGCAGCCTCGCAGCCAGGATTTTAGAAATCACTTTATAGATCACATTACAACAGGCAATAGGCCTAAATTCACTCACAGCTTTAGCATGAGCAGATTTAGGCACTAAAGCAATCAAAGTGTGATTCATTTGCTTCAGAAGAGATCCTGATAAGAAAAATTCCTTAACAGCATCACAGAACTGAACACCAATAATATCCCATGCTGTCTTGAAGAAGAGTGCACTATATCCATCCGGACCCGGTGCCTTGTCATTCCCAATACCGAACAGTGCCTCCTTTATCTCCTCCGAGGTAACCTCCTTCAACAGATCACAAGCTTGATGGGATGAGATAACCTCCCCACAATGAAGCACCTGTGGGTCAACATGCTCTACCTGAGAACTAGTACCCAGAAGTCCCTCGAAGTATCGACTAAATTCCAATGCTACCTCCTCCGTCGACTCCGTCAATGAACCATCCTCCTTAGAAATAGCCGCCACATAACCCCTCCCCTTGTTTCTTTTCACAATACTGTGAAAGAACTTAGTGCATTTATCAGATTTAGAAACATAGGTGCATTTAGCCAGCTGGTAAAAGTAGTCCATCTCCGCCTTAGATAAGGCCAATGCATTTTTACGTAACTCCACAACCTTTTCCCGAAGTTCATAATTATCAATTTGAGTTTGGATCTGTACCTGAGCCAGTTTAAGGAGTAACCTAGCCCGTTCAGCTCGTGAAGCAATATGACCAAAATTCCTCTCATTGAGAAGTTTCAACGGGGCCTTCAATAGCTTTAGCTTGCGACAAAACTGAAATTGAAGAGAACCTACTATCTCAATATCCCAGGCAGCTCTAACAGTCTCCCGAAAGTCCTCATGACCCGCCAAGAAATTCCAGAATCGAAAAGGTCTATTTACTGTTCGGGCCTCTCCAGCAAAGAGACTAGTCCAGGGGAATGGTCCGATAGACAACCAGAAGGTAAGAATTCCACATGGCAGTAGAAGGCCCTCTGATGCCAAAGTGGGTCGGCCATCACTCTATCCAACTTAGACCATACAGTACCATTGGTCCAAGTCAGGTGGCATCCCGTGAACTGTAAGTCAGACAGTCCCAACTCATCACAACACTCAGTAAAGTCCTTAATTTGGTATTGTGACACCTCCGCACCACACACTCTCTCTCCTCCTGTCTCAAGATATTGTTGAAATCCCCCATCAGAAGCCAAGGCTCAGACAGAGTATCACCCCACCTAATTAAGTTCTCCCATAGGCTTCTCCTAGTCCCAATGGAATGGAACCCATAAACAAAACTAACAATGAAAGTTACTGATGATACCTTACAGACCACCCTGCAGTGAATAATCTGAGGGAGAATCTCCAGAGTATCCAGCTGAATCTTCAATGGATCATACAGGATTAAGATTCTACCTCCACCATGAGAACCAAATTGTTGACCTGCTTCCAACCTTTAAACCTCCTTTGCATGAACACTTCCAGTCCTGACTCTGAAAGTTTAGTCTCTAATACTGCCATTAAACCAATCTCCCTCTTTTTTACCAGTACCTCAACACCCTTTTGTTTCAGGGGTAGGTGAAACCCCCTGATATTCCAAAATGCCAGCCTCATTTGGAAGGTTGAAGGGATTTCCCCTTCGTTTTTCCTTTAGTTACTGAGGCGAAGCTGAGACCCTTTTCTGTCAGTTTCCGATTCTCCCTCACAACCGCCTGACGACTCTGTGTCACCTCCACAGTCTTATTTTCCTTGCCCCCTACTGTGATCTTCTCCCGAATCTGGACCGAAGATTCCTCCAAGGTCGCCCCCAACCGTGCCTCTCATCCTGAGATACGAGCCTGTCAGAAGCCCCCGATCTAAGTTCAGGACCCATCTTCTGCTTCATTTTATTAAGACTTCTAGACCCCTCATGTCCCAATCCCACATCAGGTAACCGGTTGCAATTCAGCTTCAACCGGTCTCTTCTCGACTGTTCTGGCACACAGAAATTTCTGCTGCCTGAACAGACTTTTCTGGCAGCAGAATAGACTCCGTATTATCCGTACCATGCTTGCTGCCCCCAATTAGTACATCACCTTGATTCACACCAACAGCCTGTTTCGGAGCACCTATAGGCACAGTCATGCCCGATGTCCCCATGGCAACGCTCAGATTCCCACTAGTCTCCCCCTTCTTTTGCATAGCCACACCACCTGGCCGTCCCATCTTCCGAGGCACATAAGCCGTATGCTTTGTCCCTTCCAAAACTTTGCTGCAATCACCCTCCATATGGCCAAACACCTTGCATTTCTTACAGTATTTAGGTTTAACCTCAAAAACTACTAATTGGTTATAAATGTCACCAGTCGGTAGCTTAATTTCCAACGATGAGACGAGTTCCTTTGAAGCATCCACCTCCACCATCACCCTGGCAAAAGAAAGCCTCTCTTTAGTTAAGGTCATCTTGTCAGTGGAGATTGGTTTCCCAATTCTGGACGCAATTTTGCTCAAAGCGCGGGCATTCCAACATTCAAGTGGAAGATCCGGTAATTGAACCCAGACCGGTACTGTAGCAAACTCTTCACCTCCAAATCTGAAGCACCTTGGCATGTTCTTCAGCATCAAGCATCTCCCATAGATAAAGTATGGTCCCCCGTTCAAGACACTAAGTCTATCCTCCTCCGATGTAAATTTAAAGACTATCCATCCTGAACGATGGACCCAGTGTGTACATTCAACCTTCCACCCCTCTCGAATATTCCGGATCGCATCCATGCCTGGGAATCGACCTGTAAATTGGCCCACTAGACAGAACCCCCATATCTCTGCAACATCATCAACATCCTCATTCGTAATGTGCAGCAAATCCTCCCCGGATTCCACCATATCCAATTTGATACCCTTGCCAAAGTTGCGGTTGTCTTTGAATAAGTTAACCCACGGGGCTCTCTTAACAGAAGTCGCCCCCTTCTGTGTCTCCACTGCAGTAGAAACAACCCTCCGCTTCTTCTCAATATCAGCAGATTCTATCTGTGGCATTCCATCAAACACCTTGTGTGCCTCCAAATCACCCGTCTTGTGCAATAAGCGAGAATCCGACGCATCACCCCCAACATCTTCAGAGCCTTCAGAATCGGAAGAAGCAGAGGCAATTTTCACCTGCACTACATCATTAACCTGCTGCCGCACAACATCTGCAGCACCAATCGGCTGAAATTGGCCATGGGGCGATGTCTCATCTCCAGTAGCACCCTCCAACAACCTTCCCTCAACTTCTTTAGATATCCCAACTCGGGATCTAGTGGCCGGCATCATAGAAATATGTCGACCAAGAGAAATCTCCAGCGGTTCCCACCAGCCCTAAAAAGGGGATGGGATTACCAAGAAAATGCAGAGCAGGTAAAGAAACAAAGAAGAACTCAGGAGGGAGCAATAGCTGAAGAGGAGACAAGGCAGGAATCAACCATGGAAGATTCAGCCCTGGGAGAGCGTCACTCTCGAACTCCTCGATCAATCGCCCCCTGGAAAGGGGTGAATGGGAGACCGGTGCCCGGGACTAGGTCGGTGTCGTGAACAAAGAGGTCGGGGGCGGCGGTGGGTCTAGGTCGGGGGCGGCAGCGGTCTAGGTCGGCGGCTGGCTAAGGAATTTTTTTTTTTTTCACTTAGCAATTTTTTTTTTTTTTCCAAATCCACCTTTGATTTTACTCTGATGGAAATGAATATTGATTTGACTGAATGGAGAAGAAAGGATAAGAGCTGTCAGTGTAGGTACTGGAAAAACCTATGGTGATCCATATTATTGAAAATTTTGTATTTTGTATCCTCACTGTAAAGAAAAAAAGAAAAAAGAACACAAAATTCTAGATGAATTGATGTTCTTGGCTAACAAAGTTTTGATACTAGAGTTTTTCGGCATATCTTATTCATTTCTAAATGTAAAATTAAACTAAGTCCACTCTTACTTATCAGAAGGCTGAGATTTGATTGCATATGCATCGTCAGTATTTAGAGTTAAATGTCAACTTCCAAGTTCAATTATATTGACATGACGAGGTTTCTTCTAGCTCATTGCAAATGATGTCTAAATCTAGCTACTTGGAGATCATCTGATTGGCCTAATCATACACATGAACTGTCTTCTCATAGATAAAAAAGGAAATATAAATAGGAGTTGGGTGATTGTCTCCTTGGTGTTGGTTGCTAACCTCCCCTTAATTTCTTCTTTCTTTTTTTCCCTTCACTTTGTAGTGATCTCTAACAGCAACTTTTGCCACCAAATGCTCAGATGCACCAACCATTTGCGCCAGACTCTTGATGTGTATGATGTATGGAGCTGATGTGTAAAATAACCAAGTAGGGAAACTGGCAGTAGTAACTTGGTATGTGAGGAAAGTAAAGGCCAAGCAACATCTTCATATGTGCAGTGGATACTGTCGATGATGATGCAGGAGGGAGAACAGTCCCTTTCTCTTCAAGTAAGAGCAATGCTCCTACATTACATCAAGAGATGGGGCAAGGTCAACTGAACTACAAGCTTGGGGGGGTGCTTTGTCTGCTCCCTGCTGCTCGGATGCGCGAATATCAGCCTTCGCGGGGTTTAGAAACCGTTGTTCGTTGCTTTGAGTTTTCGCGATCTTATTCATTTTCATGGTGAAATGGATGGATCTATTGTCGCGGGTGATGCTGTAGTAGTATTTCCTCATGATTTCCATAGGTTTGATTAAGTATAGGGAATCTGTATGGAGTTGTAGTCAAACTTCATTACTACTACTACTACTACTACTATTATTATTATTATTATTTGGACCCATTATCATTCTAGTCTATATTGTATATTAGGTGGACTATTGATCTTGCTCCAGTATTGGGCCCCATTAGTCTTCGTTTGTTGTTTTGTGCTGTTTGAGTTGGCATTCCCTCGCACCAGCAGAGGCCAGCTCTCTTTTTGGTAGAAAATGTTTCCAAACCCATTGAGATCTGAACAATATGAGTTGTCTCCTCTACTTCTTTATTTTTTTTTCATGGTCTTCTTACCTCTCTAGATCTCATTGATCTCATAGCATAATCGTTTGCTCTCCATTGTTTTTTTCATCAGTTTTCCTCGTTTAGTTTGCTTTTCAAATGATAGTTTTGTTCACTAGTCTTTTTTTTAACTAATTGGCATTTAAATTTTTGAGTAAAGTTCTCCGAAACCCACTTCCATATGACTGCTCTCATCTCTTTATATTATTGAGATCTTGGTTGTCGTGGCCGCATGCTAACCATTTCTCTGATACCAATTGTTGATAATCTATCATCGATCAAACAACCGAGGAACACCAAGTTGAAAACTCGGCAGCGGAAGCGAAAGCGTAGAAGATCTACCACTAGCAAGCAATCACCACACATCAAGAAACACAAAATTTAACGTGGTTCGGCAATGTGCCTACGTCTACGGGGAGGAGGAGAGAAATATTTATTAAAGAAAATACAAGAGTTGTAATGAGATCTCTCTCACAACTCTCAATGGTGAAATTCTAAAATTTCTCTTGAATTTTTGACACACCTTCAAAAGGTCATCCCTGAGGGGTTTATATAGGCACTTAGGATGATCCTAATCCAACACAAGCTCAAATCAGCACCTCCTTAGAAAAATAGGAAACCCGTATTCAAACCAAAATAGGAGACAAATCTGTATTAGGAAACTGCCAAAACACCTAAATTCTTCTCCAATGAATATGAGGCATTCCAAATACTAACAATCTTCACATTGACTCATGTTCATTGATTCCCTCCGTAGAAATTGGTCTCTGTTTCATTCGCCTTCCTTTCTCCCCTCTTTTGTGACTTCACATGTGTTTTCCATTGAAAATTTGCTATTCGTGAGATAACTTACAAAAAGAATAAGGAGCGAAATTACAAGTAATTCTTTAAAGAAAGAAAAAAGAAAATTATAAGTAGATCTCCTCTGTGATTTCTGGGGAAGTGTGCCGGTGGGAGTCTGATCAGTGCGCGATCACTTTGTCCTGTTGACGATGCGAGCGATGCTACTGGTTGGGAATTCCTTCTCGCCTGATTCGGGAGATTCTTTGAGAGAAAAAAAAGATTTTAGGGTATTAGCACTCTGAATTTATTCTTGTAAGATTAGAAAAGTGATTCTCTGAATTCTTAGAAGCGAGAGAGTAGATCTCTTGTTGGCTTAAGTTTTGAAGCCACTAAAGAAGCTTATGCTCCTCAAAAGCCTCTTGGACTTGAATTTCTTCAAGACCCTGAGTCTAGCCTACTAGTGGGCTATTTATAAGCTCAATAGGGAATTATGATCTCCTTAATTGTCTCCTCTTAATGAGGGATCATGGGTGTAATTACCCATTAATTGGCTCCTCCTAATGAGAGATCAAGGGTGTAACTACCCATTAACTTTCCTTAATAGGAAATAGAGAGTTATGATTCCCTTAATTGTCTCCTTTTAATGAGGAGACATGGGTATAACTACCCATTAACTCTCCCCACTAACTTAGTTGGGCGGTTACTTTCCTCAGGCGAAGCTAGCCTCTTCAAGCGGAGCTATCAAGAAAGCTTCCGGCGAAGCTATAATTAGCTTCAGGAGAAGCTGTAAGTTAGCTCTCTGTGGAGCTATGATCCGGCGAAGCTAGAATTAGCTTCTGGCGAAGTTAGAATTAGCTCTCTGTGGAGCTATGAAGAGATTCATGCGAAGCTATCAAGAAAGCTTCCGGCGAAGCTAGAATTAGTTTCAGGCGAAGCTGTAAGTTAGCTGTAACAACCAAATTTTTATTTTACCAAATTTCTCCTCATCTTAATTATTAAGAATTTTTATTTGTTAAAGGCATTATCTAAAGTAGTTACCCTTCATATTTCAATAGCAACAATTTGAGCTTAATTAGGTGACCCACTCCCCTTTTAAAAGTTTTTATTAACTATTGGATTGTGGTGACTAAGAATATTTGGCATGAAGGCTTATGTACATGTGTTATTGGGCCAATTAGTGACTTAGCAAGGGTAAGAGACATGGCTTGATTTGCAACCTAATCCTTCATTTTCCCTTAACCAACCAAGTTTTACCCTAAGTATTTAATTAGGGGTAGGTGTGCATGCTTGGGGGGAGATCAAAGGCTAGGATCTCATTGAGGTTTGTGAGTCCAAGTGGCAACATGAGAAGAGCTTGTCCAAGTGGCAACATGAGAAGAGCTCCCCCACCTAGTAACTTGCACACAAGTAAGTTGACTACCAAAACTGCCCTCATCTTCATCCTCCCCCAAAATCTGAAAACTTCTCCTCTCCAAAGTTGAGGACTTGAAGCCCTAACCCACCTTTTCATCTTTTCTTAAAAATTCTGAGAAAATTTGGACACCCTCTCTAGACCCAAATCCTAACTCCTCTAAACCCTAGATCAGAGCTACACGAGAGGGGAGGAGGAAACCCGCGCGCGCAGCTAGCACAGCCGCAGCAGCACGCGCCGTGCTGCTGGCTGGCCGCAGAACCGCGGCGGGGAGGGGGAAATCGCGGCAGACCCGGAAGGGGAAGGCCGGAGCTAGGAGGGGGGAACTTCTTGGTGAGTTGGAGGAGGAACTAGCACTTCCAAACAAGGATTTCTTGAGGCCTAACTCACTGTTTTCAGATCTAAAAACCAAAGTGAGTAAATCTAACTATTAGGGTTATATTTTTTTATCAAGATTAGAAAATTAGAAATTTTTAATTATGTATAGGTGACCCACAAGTGTGTTATTTGCTGTTTTTGTGATTACCCTCAAACTAAATGAAATTTAATGGGTATTACCTAGTTGTTGTGCTTCTATATTATGTTGTGATGAGATGCATGTGCGATATACATGTTCTAGCTTACTAATCATGCTTAAATGAGATGATTTAGCATATAAATTCGCTGTTTTGATGATTATCTTTAGGTTAAATGAAATCTAATGGGTATTGCATAGCTGTTGTGTGTCTACATTATATTGATATGAAATGCATGTGTAGAATACATGTTATAGCATACTAATTATGTCTAAGTGAGCCAATTTAGCAATTTAATTCGCTGTTTTTCTTGACCAACATCATGATAGCCAATTTGATATGTATATGGCATAACCTTGACTCTTCATAAATAGAAATGGTATGATGCATATGTGAGGTCTATGATTCGTACCAATATCACTTCATAAATGCCGATCGATTAACTTGAATCTTACTTTATGTTTACTAAAGTGCAAGGGGAAGACCCCTCCTTATAATATAGTATTGTGTTAAGTATTAGCAAGTATATGGGGATAATGCATATATTCAGGCGGGGTTGAATGTGGCGTGCTATGACGTTACTATGATATTGGGAAACTCCCAAGTACATGTTTTCTTTCTTATTGTTGCGCATCATTTTCGGGCATGACGTGTAAGTTAGTTTTAAATTGCTTGTTATGAATATTATAACTTAACCTTGCATGATGCATTTTGTACATAAAAGGAGGAAGGGGCCGGGCGGGAGCCGGTAGGAGGGGGGAAGACGGGGATTTGACATATAATTATGGATATATATAAAAGGAGGAAGGGGCCAAGCGGGAGCCGGTAGGAGGGGGGAAGACGAGGAAATTTATATGTTATATATATATATATATACGAATTATAAAAGGAGGAAGGGGCCGGGCGGGAGCCGGTAGGAGGTGGAAGACGGGGGAGTTACATTTAAATTGAATGGCATGTAAAAGTGAACTGTCAAGTTTTATTCTATATTGGTAATACTTGTGTTAACCTAGAATGTCACATTAGGTATATAACGAGCCGAGTTGATGTGGAAGGACTAATCCACGAAAATTTACACACATATTCATGCAAGTATTTCACTTGTGTCATGATATAGCGGAATGAAACTCTTGATAGTGAAGACATGTAGACCACAAATGTATGGAGCCTAGAACAAGTAAGTTAGGTTGGAAAAGTTTATTGTCTCATGGACTTCATTGTAAATTTCCCCCTTCTAAAATGCTTGTCTTATGAAATTACTGTATCAACACCCTATGGCATGGTTTACTCACTGAGCTGTCGAGCTCATTTTATTTTCTTTCCATCTTTTCAGGTTTGGATAAGGGTAAGGGACCACTCTAACTGGAAGAGTTAAGTTATGGAATGTGTGGCATGTTGTTGTATCTTTTTGATTGACTCTTGTTATATTTAATATGTATGTATGGACTCTACTTAAGTTATTTTTTTCTTTTGTGGATAACATGTTGGGATGTACTCGGTGTATATTTGTCTTTATGGTATTTGAAACTAGGGGCTTTTAAGTGTTGTAATATTTTGGATTGTGGACTCCGTTGTTATGTAATGTTCATGAACTGAGGAAGATGGCCATGTGTGGGAATTTTGTGTTGGAAAGTTAACTCTTGTGGTGTTATGATTAGAAGATATATGTTTGCGATGGAGGATGCAAGTTATGACACATGTATATAGTTAAGGTTTGTTGAATTGTGCCATGATAAGTAGGCCGTGTGGGCCGAAATCTTTGATGGGATTAAGTAGGCCTTAGAGCCGAAATTGTTAGTTATTGTATGTGGGAACTAACGAAATAATAAGGATGATGCTGCCAAAATTTTCTTACTATAAGAGTATTGGAGATAATTGGTGTTTTAGGCTTAATCTTGTTTAATAGAGGCTGGGACCGTTACAGTTGGTATCAGAGCTTGGTTTAGGCAAGGTTAGCCTGGATAGATGTAGTATGCGGGACTGCTTATGTAATCATGTGAAATTTATATGTGTGCTTGGGTAAGTTAGATATGGGGTATTAGGGTGATAGTAGAATCTTAGGGTATTTGACCCTGAAATGTAGGATATTTAACTATTCTCTACATTTGAATATGGGTACCTGCATACCTTAGTTCAAATGGATCTTGCAAGGGGTGCGGGCCCTTCTGTAAGAAATTCCAGTGTTATGGGACACCGGAAAGGAGAGAGCAATCAAAATATCACATAAGTCAGGGTTAAACCTATTGGAAGAACAGTTGTGCCCAATGGGAATTTATGAAAGATCGGCATGGTTAAATAAGTGATGATTTTCTATCATGTCTTGTTATATATTCATGCAAATTATTATTTTGGGGAGAATTGGAAGACACATCGTCTAATATAAACCTCTTACTTCTACAGATGGGAGATTCTGAGATGACTGGATCGTCATCCGACGGTCCGGGGTCGGAAAGTTTGAGTTGGATTGCGGACCATATGGATTGGGATTTTGAATCCGATGAGACCGATCCAGCTATCATTCTGAAAGGTCCCCCAGACAGTAAAGATACAGGGGTTTGCATGGGACAAGATGATAAAAATGAAATCAGTGAGGCGGAGAGTGCCATAAGGAATGCACCAACAACTATGGACCTAGGAGTCTTGCCTAACAATGAGATGAATCCTGAAGGAAGGATTTTCTTTGGAGGTATTTGGTGGAACTCCAGCTGGGTAGAAGACATGGATCTTTACGATGATCATGAGAATTGGAGATGTGATTATGACGCTGTCCTGGAGGAAGAAGAGAGGATCCTGAAGAAGTGGATCCAGAAGAAGAAGATCCTGAGGAGTTAAATCAAGAAGAAGAAGACCCCGAAGAAGAAGAAGACCCCGAAGAAGAAGAAGACATTGAGGAAGATGAATCTGTAGGGGACGACAGGGAAGAAAGCTTCTCGGGTTCTAACATAACCCCTTGATAGAGGTCTAGGTGGGGGGCATATTTTTGTTTTTGGAGAAAATGAATGTTGACTCATATAAGTGGATATTTTTTTTTTTTTGGGTGAAGATAGTGGTTGTCAATAGCTATATGTGTGAACAATGTATCTCTTTATGACTGCATTTGTATGTTTTGAAAGAATGTAGTCATGCTAATGTAAATGTTGCCATGAAAATATTTTGTGCATAAATGAAATCAGTATTTTGTTTTTGAAGCTATTCTACTTGTTATTATTTAGTTGCCATTGATTAAGTTTGACTATTCTTTTAGGTATTAGATGGACTTAAATTTTCTACCACCCGATGCCAACTCGGAGGGCGACGCCCCATTGCACAGCGCAATCGGGAGCGTCCATCCCCCGACAAATCAAGAATTCTAAGTGAGCAATCTAATGCCAATCGGAGAATTCTAGACGGAATACCGGATTGGCTGTTGCAGCTGGCAAACGTTAATAACCCTCGTAGAGCCCTTGAACAATTTCAAAAGTTAAACCCACCAGCTTTTAAAGGAGGAGTTGATCCTATTCAAGCTGAAGAATGGCTCCGTCAGATCGAGAAGATACTTGATGTAATGGAATGCACTGAAAACCAGCGGGTATCTTTCGCCTCCTTCATGTTCCAAGGAGAGGCTGAGCGTTGGTGGGAGATGGTAAAAGGAGGGGCTAAGACTTTGGGGAGGGAGATCTCTTGGAACTTTTTAGTTAAAAAGTTCAATGAAAAATACATACCTGGAGTGGTGAAGGACCGACTTGCAATGGAATTTCAAGACCTAAAATAGGATCAATGGACGGTGAACCAGTATGAAGCTAAATTTACTCAACTGTCCAGGTATGCTGAGAAACTGGTGTCCGATGAGGAGGATAGGACAAAAAGATTTGTTAGGGGCTTGAGGCCAGAAATCAGGAGTAAGCTGATCCCTTTCCAACTACAAGTTTATAGTCAAGTTGTGGAGAAGGCAATGAAAATTGAAAGGGACATGCAGGAGAGTCAGGAGATAAGGACCAGGGAACTGCCCTACATGAAGCGCCCCCGGTATAATAATGCCCCGAGCTTTGGAACTCAGTCCATGAGGCCCGACAGAGGTACCGGATCTTCCTTCATGCCCGCCCAGGGAAACAAGGTGAACTCATGGCCCAAGAATAGAGGATTGCCCCATTCGGCATTACCAATATCCTCCCAACGCTCCAACTTTGCGGGAAACCAGTGGTGTCCAAGGTGTAACCGAAGTCACACAGGCAGTTGCGTCGCCGGTAAACAATGCTTTGTCTGTGGCAGAATGGGTCACATGAGGAGGGACTGCCCAAACTTGCATGGGTATCCAGGATCTAGCAGGGGAACGGGAAGACCAACCATGGGCATTGCCCCAACAGCAGGAGGACAAGCTACCACCTTTCGGCAACCTTTCAACAGAACTCGCTCGGCCATGACTCAAGCATCGGTACAGCAACCCAGAGTTCAAGGGAGGATGAATGCAATCACTCCGCAGGAGGCTCGAGCATCCAATGCCGTGGTGGAAGGTACCGTCTGTGTATCCGAAAATATTGCTCGAGTATTATTTGATCCCGGTGCTACCCACTCTTTTATTTCTTCATCATTTGCTACAATTATTAACAAGGAATCCGAACTTTTGAACTATCAACTAGTGGTGTCAACCCCTGTAGGCGCAAGAGTGACCACTAGCGAGTATTATAAGGGATGTGAAATCATCATAGGCGAAATGAAGACACTAGCAGACCTGATTAAATTAGGAGAGATGGAATTTGACATCATCCTAGGAATGGATTGGTTGTCAACAAATCGGGCTCATGTAGACTGTCATCAGAAGAAAATAATTTTTAAGTTAGAGGGAACTCCAGAAAGAGTTTATGAAGGGGTGAAGAATAAAATTTGCACTCCAGTCATTTCTGCCCTAAAGGCCACTAAGTTATTGAGGCAAGGGTGTCAAGGATTTTTGGCAACCCTTATTGGTGAGGAAGACATGAAGATTAAGATTGAAAACATAGAGGTTGCAAGAGACTATCCTGATGTTTTTCCGGAGGATCTACCCGGCTTACCCGAGATAGGGAAGTAGAATTTTCTATTAATCTTCTACCTGGGACAAGTCCCATATCCAAGGCACCTTATAGGATGGCACCCGTAGAAATGAATGAATTGAAGGACCAGTTGCAAGAACTGCTAAGCCTCGGGTTTATTCGGCCGAGTGCATCACCTTGGGGTGCTCCTGTATTATTTGTTAAGAAGAAGGATGGGAGCATGAGGCTGTGTATAGATTATCGAGAGCTGAACAAGGTCACTATCAAGAATCGATATCCACTGCCGAGGATTGACGACCTCTTTGATCAACTTCAGGGTGCCAGCATATTTTTCAAGATAGATCTAAGGTCAGGATACCATCAATTAAAGATCAAGCCGGAAGATGTTTCTAAGACGGCCTCTCGGACCAGATATGGCCATTATGAGTTTTTAGTAATGCCATTTGGCTTGACCAATGCTCCAGCAGCATTTATGGACTTGATGAACAGAATTTTCCAGCCATACCTAGATCAATTCGTGGTGGTGTTTATTGATGACATACTAATCTATTCAAAGAGCAAAGAAGATCATGAAAGACACTTAAGAACAGTATTACAATTATTGAGAGAGAAGCAACTTTATGCAAAGCTTAAGAAGTGTGAGTTCTGGTTAAATAAAGTTGGATTTTTGGGTCACATCATTAATGACGAAGGAATATCAGTGGACCCCGCGAAAATCGAGGCGATAAAGGGGTGGCCTCGACCTATCAATGTCACGGAGGTGCGAAGCTTCCTAGGATTGGCTGGGTATTACCGGAGATTTGTAGAAGGATTCTCCAAAATAGCTGCACCCTTATCCCAGTTAACCAAGAAAGGCCTCAAATTCTATTGGGGAGATGATCAGGAGAAAAGCTTTCAAGAACTAAAGGATAAGCTAACATCGGCTCCAATTTTGCCATGCCCATTGGAAACGAAGGTTATGTTGTATTCAGTGATGCGTCGAAGTCAGGCCTGGGGTGTGTATTGATGCAGCATGGGAGAGTAATTGCATATGCTTCTAGACAACTAAGGAACCATGAGAAAAACTACCCAACCCATGACCTTGAGCTAGCTGCAGTCATTTTTACCTTAAAAATTTGGCGGCACTACCTTTATGGAGTATCATGTGATATATATACAGATCATAAAAGCCTAAAATATATTTTCACCCAAAAGGAATTGAATATGCGCCAAAGAAGATGGTTGGAATTGATGAAGGATTATGACTTGGACATTCATTATCACCCTGGGAAGGCCAATGTGGTGGCTGACGCTTTAAGTCAGAAGTCTGGAGGATCCTTAGCGGTATTGTTAACCCAGCAATCGGACTTGTTAAGGGAGATGGAAAGAATGCAACTTGAAATTCAAATAAGAGGGCCCCGGTATGGAATGAACCAGATAAATCAAGTTAGCGTTAGTTTCGACCTCTATGAAGAAATCAAGGAAGCACAAAAGAAAGATGACCAGACAGCTAAAAATTTTGAAAAAGTGCAAAGAGGTGAAACTCAAGATTTTATCATTTCTAGGGATTTGCTAAGAAAGGGAAGTCGAATATTTGTACCTCCAGATTTTAAGCTCAAGGAGTGAATTTTACTGAAGCCCATTGCACCCCTTACACCGCACATCCCGGAACAACCAAGATGTATCAGGATCTACGGGCAAACTTTTGGTGGGAAGGAATGAAAAAGGACATAGCTAATTTTGTGCAGAGATGTTTGATATGCCAACAAGTTAAGGCTGAGCACAAGAAGCCTCCGGGACTCCTCATGCCCTTACAAATCCCTGAATGGAAGTGGAGCAACATTACTATGGATTTTGTGACAGGGCTCCCTAGATCCCCTCAAGGATATGATGCCATATGGGTGATAGTCGACCGACTTACAAAGTCCGCTCATTTCCTACCCATCGGAATAAACTATTCGATGGATAGATTAGCCTAGATCTACCTCCGAGAGATAATCAGGATTCATGGAGTTCCTGAAACAATTGTGTCAGATCGTGACCCTCGGTTTCAGTCAAGGCTATGGATCAGTCTATCCCAAGCTCTGGGCACCAAACTACACCCAAGTACGGCTGCGCACCCGCAAACCGACGGGCGGTCAGAGAGAACCATTCAAATATTGGAAGATATGCTGAGAGCATGCGTGTTGGATTTCGGGGGCAATTGGGAGAGATACCTATCATTAGTGGAGTTTGCATATAACAATAGTTATCAATCCACTATTGGGATGCCGCCATTTGAAGCTTTGTATGGTAGAAAGTGTAGATCTCCAATCTGTTGGGAGGAGATGGGTGACCGAACGCTGTTTGGATCTGATATAGTTCAAGAAACAACGGAGAAAATCCGGATAATAAGGAAGAGAATGAAAGCGGCCCAGAGTAGACAGAAGACATACACGGATCGACGCCGGAGGCCCTTGTGTTGGCCCAAAGGCCATTATCCTAGTTATTTTGATGATAACAAAACATATTTAGTTATGTATTTAATAATTTTGTTTAAAAGTATTTCAGGTTCAAGAACAGGTTTTGACGACTCCACTTAAAGACTCACACGTTTGGAGTTCGCCCAAGATTTGCATTCCCAAGCTAAAGCACTATAGGAAGCTTCGGGAATAAGATATTGAAGAAAAGAACGAGTCAAGACTACGAAGAAAAAGAACTAGCATAGACTATGAAGAAAACAAGATTTGTACTTTTATTTTTATTTTAGATATTTTGTCAAAGCTAGATATTAGAAGTAGAGCTATGGGATTATCACACACACACACACACACCTTTTAGTTAGGTTCATGGCTTCAAAAAGATTTTCAATTTTCATTTTCTAACTTAGATTTAAAGTGAACATGTTTGGAAATAAACTTTTTAGAAAGACAATAGTTTTGGAAAAACATTTTTATGGAAAAATAAGTTTTTATCAAAAGGATTTTTATCAAACTATTTTAACATGATAGATGTATGACATATGCTCATACTCTATGTTTTTACAAGTTCCAAAAATTTAACCCAAGACCTAAAACCAAAAACCCCAATTTCTGGTTCTGGAAGTTCTGATTTTTCAGAACCTACAGTAACCGGTCGACCGGCCCGGTCGACCGATGTGCACAAACTGTGCATGTGTATATCAGTCGACCGACCCAGTCGACCGAGGCACATTTGCGTTCACAGGATTTTTCGGTCGACCGACCCGGTTGACCGCAGGGCCCCAACGGTCGGATTTTTGACCGTTGGCGGTCGACCGACCCGGTCGACCGGCTACTGTCAGTTTTTCTGACGGTTCCAACAGCTATTTTTTCTGGCTGATTCTCTTTTGGGTTTTGATACCAACGATTTTGTGAGGCTGTTTTTGACCCCTAAATAGAGGGTCACCTCATACTGATATGACAACTATTGAAAAAAATTGCAAAAGATTTTCACAAGAGCTTTACAAAGAATTCCAATTCCCTTCTTTTACAAAAGATTTTTCAAAGCCTAAAATCCCAACACCCAACTTGTAGCCTATTCCTCTACCTTCTCTCTAGTTTTTGCACACCACAATCCCAAGCTCTACATCTATATCATTGGCTCTAGGATTGTGCAAGTGAGCTATTTTGATCAAGTGTGATCACCTTTCTTATTGAGTGAAGTTGTAGAGGCATCGGCCTCAAGGGAGCTAGTGAGCTTCGGGTGGTGTTGCGGCATCACAAGTGTAGGGACAAGTGTGTCCTTGTATTGGCGATCCGGTGGGATCAACGATAGTAGTGCAAATCCTTCAAGTGTGAAGGCGGGGACGTAGAGCGTGGCTCGAACCTCGGAAACACATCCTTGCGTTTGCGTTTGCTCGAATTTTCTCTCAACTCTACTCCTTTTAATTCTTGCACCTTTATTGTTATATTTATTGCAAGTCTATATTTGTGCTATTTGTGTGTTAAATTTTAAATTCCGCATTATTGCCATAATTCATATAGCCATCACCTATTCACCCCCCCCCTAGGTGATTTCAATTGGTATCAGAGCCTAACCCTACAACTTAGGTCTAACCACCTTAGGGAGATCCATACTTGGCTATATATTTTTTTTTTGTTGTTGCATTTATATTTGCTTGTGCATTCATGGCATCCATGGACTTCTCTAGCATTAAATCCCCACCCAAATTTGATGGCTTGAACTTTCCCATTTGGAAAGTCAAGATGAACTTGTTTTTGAAATCCTTAGGTGTTAGGGTAGCTAGGGCCATAACCAAAGATTTCATAGAACCTACAACTGATGAGAGCACATGGTCCGAGGATACTTCCAAAGACTATGAGGCTAATGCTAGGGCACAGTATGCATTGACCCAAGCATTAAATGAGGATGACCTTGCACGCATAATTAATTGTAAATCCGCATTTGAGGTTTGGAACATTCTTATTGTGACTCATGAGGGAACGTCACAAGTCAAAAGAGCTAAGGTTGACTTGCTACGTTCTCAATATGAGAATTTTTTTATGTTTAATAATGAGAGCATTGATGATATGCTCACCCGTTTTACAAAAATAACTAATGCTCTTTCTTCCTTAGGCGACAAGATTGATAATGATCAAAAGATAAGGAAGGTGATTAGAGCTCTTCCCAAAGCTTGGGAAGTCAAGGCGACCACACTCAAGGAGCTCAACGACAAAGAGGAGATGGACTTCTCCGGCTTCATCGGAAATCTCAAGACGCATGAGATGGAGATGAAAGTTAGAGAAGAGAGGGAGGCACCAAAGAAGAAGACGATTGCCTTCAAAGCCACTCCTACTACCATTGAGGAAGACGACTCATCCGAAGATTGCGATGAGGATTTCGCCATGCTCATCCGGAAGGTGGGCAAGATGTTTTACAAGAAGGGACGGCAAAGTAACTTCCGAAGGGGGAAGCCTCAAGGAAGGTACGAGAAGAAAAGAGAAGAACCCGGTCCTTGCTTTCATTGCAAGAAGATCGGTCACCTCATAGCCGATCGCCCCGCTCTCCAAGCAACCACCTCCAAGCACGGGAAGAAGAAGAAAGCCTTGGCCGCTACATGGGATGACTCGGAGTCGGAATCCGAAGAGGAGCACGACGCCGCCAACATGTGCTTTATGGCACAAGGTGAGGATTCATCTAAGGTATGTCTAGAAACTTCCATTGATGACGATGATCTTACAATGGATGAACTTGCTCAATTTTTTGAAGAATTGCAACATAGGTATGAGATTTCACAATCTCATAATAAGAAATTGAAAAAAGAAAATGATATTTTGAAGAATAAACTTGAAATTTGTTTAAAAGAGAAAAATGAGTTATCTAGTTCTTTTGAAAAATTGAAAAATGATTTTGATAAGTATAAGGTAGCTAATAAAGGAAAAACCCCCATGATTTCTAGTAATAAAAATATTTTGTTGAAATTCAAAACGTGTTGATTCTTTAGATAACACTTTAAAGAAATGTGCATTTGATTTTAACAAGCTTGCATCTAAATTTCCTAAGGGAGTAGCCAAGGGAAACATGTTCATCATAAACATGCTACACATAAACATGCACACACACATAACCATGCTTTTATGTACAATAGTGGTAGAATTTTTATTTGCACGTATTGTGGCCGCAAAGGCCATTTAGAAAAGTTTTGTTATGCTAAGAACAATGTTAAGAATAAATTTGTTTGGGTTCGCCCCGGATCTAAACCCAAAGGACCCACTAAAATTTGGGTACCAAAAGAGCCACCGAATTTAAATGATACAGGTATAGGTGGATCTACACCCTCCAAGACTTAGGAGGAGGCGGTGCCCGGGTGGTTGATGCATCGGAGCTTAAAGAACAAATCGTGCATGCATCGCTATCGTGGAGGCACCTATTTTGGAGATTGCCCTTCAATTGGTAACATCTCTATTTAAAAGTTTTTGATTTTTAGTCATGTATACATATGTATAGAATTGATAGTTTGCTTTTGTACTCTATTGATATATGCTTGTATAGAACTACTTTTCTATCATATTGTATATGTGCCTTGTGTTAACTTCTATATCTTTTGTTTCATGCCTTGTTTATTGTATGTCCACATGTATAGTTTATAATTTGTGATTATATACTTGTATACATATACACATTATTTTCATAAATAAAAATAAACATTTGTAAAATTTCCTATTTAAACAAACACCTTAAAGATGGCAATTGCGCACCTCAACTCATTCAAGAGGAATCAAGAGGATGAAGTTCAGAACCCGTCACTGGGTATTCGGCTTCAACATCTTTAAAATCTTTGTTTAAATATGAAAATTAAAATTAAAAAGGGATTGCATGAATTTTGATGTTGTAATAACTTAATGAAGATTTAAAACCTGTTGGTGTATTCCTATATGTTTAATATGTCATACCTATTTTGACTACAAATTACTTTAAAAAAAATTTTTGGGCCAGATGCTGTTAACAGATTTCAGGCAAAGCCGGTCGACCGACCTCTAAAGCCCCGGTCGACCGACTCTGCCTGAGAAGAAAATTTTTATTTTCTTTTCTGTTATCGGTCGACCGACTATATGTCCCGGTCGACCGCTCTAGTCTGCAGAGTTCTCGGGTTAATTCGGTCGACCGACCCGGTCGACCGTTCTGAAAATTCAGAACTCTCGGGTTGTTTCGGTCGACCGGACCGGTCGACCGATCGTCGAATTCTGCCCTATATCTGTTATTTCTCTTCACTTTTTTCTCTCTCTCTCTCTCACTCAGCCGACGAACCCGACTCCCTTCTTCCTCAAAAATTTTCTTTTTCTCTCCAATCTCTCAACCGATCCCAAATTAATTTAAAACCCACTTCCAATTCTTTCTTCTAGTGCCTGATCTTCAGTTTCAACTCAATCCAACCGCCAGATTTGCAGAAAATCGGATTTTTCTGTTAGGGTTTGAGTTCTTCTCTGTTAAGGTAAATTCTTGATTCTTCTCTCAGATCTTCACTTCCAGCTTTGTAATCTTCCATCTATTGTCAATATATTAGGTTACTTAGCTATCTAGATCGTGCCCTAACTTGTTTAAACCTAAAAATTCCATTTTTACTCATCATGCCTAAACGAAATCGAACTGAGAAAGGGAAGGCTGTTGCTCAACCTTCATCTCAGGCTCCTAGACCCGTTCGGCTCTTCCTAAATGATCTTGCTGCTGATCGGTACTCCCATCTTTCCACGAGGAACATTAACTCGGGAAGATTTGTTGTTATCCAAGATTTCGAACACTTGAATATTCCTCACATCCTGCAGACCAACAATTTAGTGGAATTCTTGACCATCAAGGAGCAAGTTTACACATCTCTTGTTCCTTATTTTTATGCTAATTTCGAATTTGATGGTAATCGTATCACTTCTAGAGTTTTAGGTAGGGACATCGACATTTCTATCGGTCGATTTGCTAGGATTCTGCATCTCTCCACTGGTGGAGCGGATGTGTATACCCATGATCTGCATGACTTTGAATTTCCGGAGGGTGAGTCTTCGCTCACCGCATCCACTCTAATCCACGGGGATGACAACCCCGGCTTGGTTAGAAATGAGGTTGTGAGTAGGTACACTCTCCAAGCCCAAGTCCTGGCTAAAATTATTTTCTTCAACATTGTCCCCAAACATGGTGAGTATAGCCACGCTAGGGGTTCCGTACCATTGATTATCTATTGCCTTCTTCGAGGCATTAAGATAAACTTTCCTAGAGTCATAGCTTCTCACATGGCTTCAGATCAGATTCGTACTGCGGGTAGGAGCTTGCCCTACGGCATGCTAATTACCCATCTTCTTAGGGCTCTTGATTTTGATCTTTCTGGTGAAAGTCCCTCCAATCCCTTGACCAACATCAACGGAGTTGTCCTGAAGATGATGGAAGCCCAGCTGCGTAGACACGCTCCTGTGCAACACCATATTCCTCCTGCTGGTCCTGGCTCATCTTCTGCACCAGGATCTTCCTCCTCTTCAGCCCCTGTTTTTCCTCCTGAGTTTCAGGCCCTTCTCTCTTCGGAGGTCCGCTCTCAGATCGAGGCGCACCAGGCCTGGGTCGAGAAGCGCGACGCAGCTATTCGTGCGGAGATGGATGCTCGTGCCATTCAGGATGCTACTTTTCGGGCGGAGATCCGAAACGACATGTCATATTTTGCTGAGTCCATGAGATTCGTGGACGTTCAGTTTCAGGCTCTTTTTACAAAATTTGACATGCTCGTTCCTGACCGTACTCCGATTGCTTGTCGACTCCCAGCCACCGGTCCTCCATTCCCTCCCAGAGCTCGTTCTTCTGTTCCACCACCGCGCACCAGAGTAGATGGCATGGATCTAGAGGAGATTGCTTCTTCCTCAGGGGAAGAAGATGGTGGTGACAAGAAGATGGCTGAGGGCTCTGCTGCACAGAGCTCATCTGAGCATGCTGACGACGAGGAGGACGAGGATGCTGGAGATGATGATGCTGCTGAGTGACCTCCCCTTGTTTGATGATGTCAAAAAGGGGGAGAGTTATTTGGGGAGAGCTATCTTGAGAGAGATATTTTGTCATGTAGTATTTATTTGTATGTTGTTTGGACATGTAGTATTTGTGTTTGGACATGTAGTAGTATTTGTGTTTGGACATGTAGTTATTTGGGGAGAGCTATCTTGAGAGAGATATTTTGTCATGTAGTATTTACTTTTATTTTGCTTTGGATATGTATTTTTAGTATGTGTGTGGACATGGACATGGTTATTTATTTTATGCGTATCTTTGTTTTTGTGTATCTCTTATCTATGCCATATATGAACTCATCTATTCTATGACATGAGTATTTGGTATCATTTGTTGGCATGGAAATATGGTGTTTATCATTTACATATGTTTTCCTATATATGCATGTGTTGCGGGGGAGCTTCATTTGAAGTCTCTACCCAAAAATTTTGTGATAACTATATATGTTTGCCATCATCAAAAAGGGGAGATTGTTGGCCCAAAGGCCATTATCCCAGTTATTTTGATGATAACAAAACATATTTAGTTATGTATTTAATAATTTTGTTTAAAAGTATTTCAGGTTCAAGAACAGGTTTTGACGACTCCACTTAAAGACTCACACGTTTGGAGTTCGCCCAAGATTTGCATTCCCAAGCTAAAGCACTATAGGAAGCTTCGGGAATAAGATATTGAAGAAAAGAACGAGTCAAGACTACGAAGAAAAAGAACTAGCATAGACTATGAAGAAAACAAGATTTGTACTTTTATTTTTATTTTAGATATTTTGTCAAAGCTAGATATTAGAAGTAGAGTTATGGATTATCACACACACACACCTTTTAGTTAGGTTCATGGCTTCAAAAAGATTTTCAATTTTCATTTTCTAACTTAGATTTAAAGTGAACATGTTTGGAAATAAACTTTTTAGAAAGACAATAGTTTTTGGAAAAACATTTTTATGGAAAAACAAGTTTTTATCAAAAGGATTTTTATCAAACTATTTTAACATGATAGATGTATGACATATGCTCATACTCTATGTTTTTACAAGTTCCAAAAATTTAACCCAAGACCTAAAACCAAAAAACCCCAATTTCTGGTTCTGGAAGTTCAGATTTTTCAGAACCTACAGTAACCGGTCGACCGGCCCGGTCGACCGATGTGCACAAACTGTGCATGTGTATATCAGTCGACCGACCCAGTCGACCGAGGCACATTTGCGTTCACAGGATTTTTCGGTCGACCGACCCGGTCGACCGCAGGGCCCCAACGGTCGGATTTTTGACCGTTGGCGGTCGACCGACCCGGTCGACCGGCTACTGTCAGTTTTTCTGACAGTTCCAACAGCTATTTTTTCTGGCTGATTCTCTTTTGAGTTTTGATACCAACGATTTTGTGAGGCTATTTTTGACCCCTATAAATAGAGGGTCACCTCATATTGATATGACAACTATTGAAAAAAATTGCAAAAGATTTTCACAAGAGCTTTACAAAGAATTCCAATTCCCTTCTTTTACAAAAGATTTTTCAAAGCCTAAAATCCCAACACCCAACTTGTAGCCTATTCCTCTACCTTCTCTCTAGTTTTTGCACACCACAATCCCAAGCTCTACATCTATATCATTGGCTCTAGGATTGTGCAAGTGAGCTATTTTGATCAAGTGTGATCACCTTTCTTATTGAGTGAAGTTGTAGAGGCATCGGCCTCAAGGGAGCTAGTGAGCTTCGGGTGGTGTTGCGGCATCACAAGTGTAGGGACAAGTGTGTCCTTGTATTGGCGATCCGGTGGGATCAACGATAGTAGTGCAAATCCTTCAAGTGTGAAGGCGGGACGTAGAGCGTGGCTCGAACCTCGGAAACACATCCTTGCGTTTGCGTTTGCTCGAATTTTCTCTCAACTCTACTCCTTTTAATTCTTGCACCTTTATTGTTATATTTATTGCAAGTCTATATTTGTGCTATTTGTGTGTTAAATTTTAAATTCCGCATTATTGCCATAATTCATATAGCCATCACCTATTCACCCCCCCCCCTCTAGGTGATTTCACCTTGGAGTTTGCAGAAGGCGACAAAGTTTTCTTGAAGATATCACCAATAAAAGGAATGGTACGAGGTGGCAAACGGAATAAGTTAGACCCCCGTTATATTGGACCCTTTGAAATACTGGAAAGAATTGGACCTCTGGCTTATCGGTTAACCTTACCACCAGAGATTGAGAAAATACATGACGTATTTCATGTGTCCTAATTGAGAAAGTATGTACCAGATCCGAAGCATGTTCTTAAATACTCACCACTGTAACTCCAAGAAGATTTATCGTATACTGTGGAGCCGGTTCAAATCCTAGACCGTAAGGAGAAGCAACTGCGAAACAAGGCAATCCCTTTAGTAAAGGTTTTATGGAGAAGTAAAGAGATTGAAGAAACTACCTGGGAATCAGAGGGGGAGATGAAGCAAATTTATCCACAACTTTTCCAAGGTACGTCAGGCTTCGGGGACGAAGCTCTCTTTTAGGAGGGGAGAAATGTAACAACCAAATTTTTATTTTACCAAATTTCTCCTCATCTTAATTATTAAGAATTTTTATTTGTTAAAGGCATTATCTAAAGTAGTTACCCTCCATATTTCAATAGCAACAATTTGAGCTTAATTAGGTGACCCACTCCCCTTTTAAAAGTTTTTATTAACTATTGGATTGTGGTGACTAAGAATATTTGGCATGAAGGCTTATGTACATGTGTTATTGGGCCAATTAGTGACTTAGCAAGGGTAAGAGACATGGCTTGATTTGCAACCTAATCCTTCATTTCCCTTAACCAACCAAGTTTTACCCTAAGTATTTAATTAGGGGTAGGTGTGCATGCTTGGGGGGAGATCAAAGGCTAGGATCTCATTGAGGTTTGTGAGTCCAAGTGGCAACATGAGAAGAGCTTGTCCAAGTGGCAACATGAGAAGAGCTCCCCCACCTAGTAACTTGCACACAAGTAAGTTGACTACCAAAACTGTCCTCATCTTCATCCTCCCCAAAAATCTGAAAACTTCTCCTCTCCAAAGTTGAGGACTTGAAGCCCTAACCCACCTTTCATCTTCTCTCAAAAATTCTGAGAAAATTTGGACACCCTCTCTAGACCCAAATCCTAACTCCTCTAAACCCTAGATCAGAGCTACACGAGAGGGGAGGAGGAAACCCGCGCGCGCAGCTAGCACAGCCGCAGCAGCACGCGCCGTGCTGCTGGCTGGCCGCAGAACCGCGGCGGGGAGGGGGAAATCGCGGCAGACCTGGAAGGGGAAGGCCGGAGCTAGGAGGGGGGAACTTCTTGGTGAGTTGGAGGAGGAACTAGCACTTCCAAACAAGGATTTCTTGAGGCCTAACTCACTGTTTTCAGATCTAAAAACCAAAGTGAGTAAACCTAAACTATTAGGGTTATATTTTTTATCAAGATTAGAAAATTAGAAATTTTTAATTATGTATAGGTGACCCACAAGTGTGTTATTTGCTGTTTTGTGATTACCCTCAAACTAAATGAAATTTAATGGGTATTACCTAGTTGTTGTGCTTCTATATTATGTTGTGATGAGATGCATGTGCGATATACATGTTCTAGCTTACTAATCATGCTTAAATGAGATGATTTAGCATATAAATTCGCTGTTTTGATGATTATCTTTAGGTTAAATGAAATCTAATGGGTATTGCATAGTTGTTGTGTCTCTACATTATATTGATATGAAATGCATGTGTAGAATACATGTTATAGCATACTAATTATGCCTAAGTGAGCCAATTTAGCAATTTAATTCGCTGTTTTTCTTGACCAACATCATGATAGCCAATTTGATATGTATATGACATAACCTTGACTCTTCATAAATAGAAATGGTATGATGCATATGTGAGGTCTATGATTCGTACCAATATCACTTCATAAATGCCGATCGATTAACTTGAATCTTACTTTATGTTTACTAAAGTACAAGGGGGAAGACCCCTCCTTATAATATAGTATTGTGTTAAGTATTAGCAAGTATATGGGGATAATGCATATATTCAGGCGGGGTTGAATGTGGCGTGCTATGACGTTACTATGATATTGGGAAACCCCCAAGTACATGTTTTCTTTCTTATTGTTGCGCATCATTTTCGGGCATGACGTGTAAATTAGTTTTAAATTGCTTGTTATGAATATTATAACTTAACCTTGCATGATGCATTTTGTGCATAAAAGGAGGAAGGGGCCGGGCGGGAGCCGGTAGGAGGGGGGAAGACGGGGATTTGACATATAATTATGGATATATATAAAAGGAGGAAGGGGCCGAGCGGGAGCCGGTAGGAGGGAGGAAGACGGGAAAATTTATATGTTATATATATACGAATTATAAAAGGAGGAAGCGGCCGGGCGGGAGCCGGTAGGAGGTGGAAGACGGGGGAGTTACATTTAAATTGAATGGCATGTAAAAGTGAACTGTCAAGTTTTATTCTATATTGGTAATACTTGTGTTAACCTAGAATGTCACATTAGGTATATAACGAGCCGAGTTGATGTGGAAGGACTAATCCACGAAAATTTACACACATATTCATGCAAGTATTTCACTTGTGTCATGATATAGCGGAATGAAACTCTTGATAGTGAAGACATGTAGACCACAAATGTATGGAGCCTAGAACAAGTAAGTTAGGTTGGAAAAGTTTATTGTCTCATGGACTTCATTGTAAATTTCCCCTTCTAAAATGCTTGTCTTATGAAATTACTGTATCAACACCCTATGGCATGGTTTACTCACTGAGCAGTCGAGCTCATTTTATTTTCTTTTCATCTTTTCATGTTTGGATAAGGGTAAGGGACCACTCTAACTGGAAGAGTTAAGTTATGGAATGTGTGGCATGTTGTTGTATCTTTTTGATTGACTCTTGTTATATTTAATATGTATGTATGGACTCTACTTAAGTCTTTTTTTTCTTTTGTGGATAACATGTTGGGCTGTACTCGGTGTATATTTGTCTTTATGGTATTTGAAACTAGGGGCTTTTAAGTGTTGTAATATTTTGGATTGTGGACTCCGTTGTTATGTAATGTTCATGAACTGAGGAAGATGGCCATGTGTGGGAATTTTGTGTTGGAAAGTTAACTCTTGTGGTGTTATGATGAGAAGATATATGTTTGCGATGGAGGATGCAAGTTATGACACATGTATATAGTTAAGGTTTGTTGAATTGTGCCATGATAAGTAGGCCGTGTGGGCCGAAATCTTTGATGGGATTAAGTAGGCCTTGGAGCCGAAATTGTTTGTTATTGTATGTGGGAACTAACGAAATAATAAGGATGATGCTGCCAAAATTTTCTTACTATAAGAGTATTGGAGATAATTGGTGTTTTAAGCCTAATCTTGTTTAATAGAGGCTGGGACCGTTACATTAGCTCTCTGTGGAGCTATGAAGAGCTTCATGAGAAGCTATCAAGAAAGCTTCATGAGAGCTGTAATTAGCTCCCGACAAAGTTAGAATTAGCTTTAGGTGAAGCTGTAAGTTAGCTCTCTGTGGAGCTTTGAAGAGCTTCATGTGAAGCTATCAAGAAAGCTTCCGGCGAAGGTAGAATTAGCTTCCGGCGAAGTTAGAATTAGCTTCAGGCGAAACTGTAAGTTAGCTCTCTGTGGAGGTATGAAGAGCTTCATGAGAAGCTATCAAGAAAGCTTCCGATGAAGCTATAATTAGCTTCAGGCGAAGCTAGACAAACTTAGTCTCTCAGGCAAGGCTATCCCTTTTGGCTCATGCGATGCTAAGTGTTGAGCTAACTTAACATCTTAGGCCTGCTTAGGTCTCTTCAAAGGCAATCTTGGCTTACTGTCTGCTTCACTGGATTAGTAGAGTCCAAGTCGCTGATTTGTCCCTCAGAGATGGCTAAAAACTAGTCGTCAGCTTGTTTGTGACTTGTCTTTTATAAATGCCAACAAGTTAGACATCGTTCAGACCAGTTAAAAAGCTGTCTGAGATTTTGTCTTTTTTGAGTGTCAACAAAATCCCTTCAAAGTTTTCATAAATCCGCAATGGGATGATTCGGATTTTGAAATACTTTTAATTACCTTGGGTGTTCAAAAGAGAGAGCATTCACCAAGTAGAATTCCCCAAAGAAATTAGAACTTTGACTGAAAATTACTCAGAGGTTAGGAACATGATAAAATCAGTCCGAGTATGAGAACTCACTAGGGACAAAAGGGAGCAGATCTAAGATTCCGTCTGTTCAGAGGTAATATGAACATAACAGGTTAGGAATCATTAGAAAAGAGGGTTCGCTGTTTAGAGGTGGTAAACTAGACATAACAATGAGAAGAGTCCCTACCGGACTGAAAAGTTAAATCTGGGTATCCGTCAGTTCAGAGGTGACGAACTGGACATAACTGCTTAGGAATCACCAGTAGGGGTGCCATCGGATCTGATACGGATCGGATATTACCTCTACCATATCCATATCCGCATCCAACCTTCGGACACGGATACGGATACGGATATTAGTGGATGTGGAAAAATGATATCCGTATCCGCCAAAATCGGATATCAGATATAAATCGGATATTAGCGGATCGGATGCGGATACTAATCGGATATGTTAAAAATTGATATGGTTAAAGATAAATTAAACGGAAATACTTATATTACTTATTATTTCATCTACTACAATATTAAATGTAATACATACTATGATATTATTGTGTACATATCAATACATTCATCGTATTCATTGTCATTTGACTTCTATAACAATAGATTACACGTCCTCTGGTGCTAAATGTCGATTCGGATGCCATGGCTGATGTCGAAATACTCAAAATATCTTGTGGTACTCTTGCAAGAATCGAATACTTTTCACTATTACTTTTTCACGAACTCAAAATATCAAAATTTAGTGCCTTATTCCATTGAAGAATAGTCTTCTCCATACCGATATCATTATGAAGCACACAACATTCGGATATCGGATCGGATACGAATAAGATATTACTTTTATCATATCCGTATCCGCACCTACCTTTCGGATACGGATACGGATACGAATATTGACGGATGTGAAAAAATGATATCCGTATCCGGATTGGAGGCGGATTCGGATGCGGATATCCGCGGATAATCCGTATCCGGTGGCACCCCTAATCACCAGACACGAAGCCTTGTCGTTCAGAGGTGACTAACTAGACATAAAGACAAAGAAAGATGAGATTGGATATTCATCGGTTCAGAGGTGACGAACTGACATAACCGATTAGAAATTACCAAATTCGAAATGTTTACGGTTCAGAGGTGATGAACTGAACATAACAGTAAACAAAAAGGGGAGACTTGATTATCTATCGGCTCAGAGGTGATGAACGGGACATGACCGATTGAGAAGCCATCGAGCTTGAAATTTTGTCATACAGAGGTGATGATCTGGACATGATGACAAAATGGAGGTGAATCTGATTTTAGGGACCCGTCTATTCAGAGGTGATAAACTGGACATGATAGACTAAGACACACTAAACTCTGAATCCGCTGCCAGAGGTAGTCGCATTAACTTAGCAGCTAGCTCACTAGAGACTACAAAGGTTAATTGGATCTGAGCACCCGTCGGTTCAGGGGTATATGGACATGACCACCCAAGAGACACTAGATTTGCAATTCGCTATTCAGAGGTAGTCATATTAACATGACAGCAAGAACTCCCGGCCCAGACGGGGAAGGAGAACCAAGTTATGGATTCGTCTGTTCAGAGGTGATGAACTGGACATGACAGTTAGAGTACCATAAAAGGGGAGGGATCTAGGCATCCGTTGGTTCAGAGGTAATTTGGACATAACCGATTGGAAGTTGCTAGACTCAAAACCCTGCCGTTCAGAGGTGGCAAACTGGACATAACGGCAAAGGAGTAGTCCCTATCGGATTGAAAGATGAGACCTGGTTATCTATCGGTTGAGAGGAAACATGGACATAACCAATTGAGAAACCACCAAGCTCAGGATTTTTACCGTTCAGAGGTGATGAACTGGACATGACGGTAAACAGAAAGAATTTCACTAAAGAAAATAGGTTTTGATCAAAAATTCCGTGGGGATATTGGTACTGCGTTCGGATGTAATTTGGAAGAAAATTGTTAGAGGTGTATTGTTAATGTGACAACCAAGAGAGTCCATTGAGGATTTGAAAGGAAAATAATATATTTTGAGGGGAGTCTACCAGAAACTCGCTTGGGAGTTAAAAAATAAATCCCATAAGAGATTATATGTCAGATAATTATTAACGTGACAAAAAGAACTCCGTAGGGATTCGATAGGGAAAGGATTATTCCCTAAAAAGCTGTCAGAGGTATATTGTTAACGTAACAACCAAATCCCTTGCTGGGGAATTTGAAAGGAGATTTTGTCAAAAGTGATCGTGACAACTTCTCCACTTGGAAATTTATAAAGCAACATGTCGGAGGTGTGATGTTAACTTGACAAGAATTCAATTACTGTTAGAGGTGTTTGAACATAACAACAATTTGAGTGGACATGTCATTCTATTGAAGAGAATGACAAGTGAAGTTTGATCTGCTAGAGATATTAGCAAGATCTGCCAGGAAGAATTTTACTGCCAGAGGCGTAAGTTTTAAGCATGACAGTTCTGATCTGTTATTGGAAAAATGAATACAGCCTTTTGTGGTCCTACCATTCCATAGACGAGAATTGGTAGGGGACTTCGGTGGGAAAGCGGGACCAGGTCCCTTAGGATTTTTAGCAAATCCTCAGCTGTTAACGGATTTGGTATGCTTTTATCAACTACCGTTTGAGTTGGGTTAGCCATGCTATTCCCCTCAGCATGATGAGTTATTGAGGATTTTATATTGGGCTTAAAAACTAATATTTCCTCTAGCCTTATTCATCAAAGGCTTCAGATCGTGTCACATGAAGTGAACATTTCTGTATTCCACTGGTGACCTCTAAAATCTTGCTAGGGATTAAATAGTTAAGTCTAAACTTCATGGGAAATTTGTCGGGTAGATCGACATTCCTTGTGGAGCGTCACTTTTTGTTCATTAAGACTCTGATTCTCAGCTGATCTTCGTGTCTAGATATGGAGTACAAACTTCACAAGAAATATATCGAATAAGTCGAGATTCTCGTGGAGTTTCACTTTTGTTCGTCATAATCAAAACTTTAATCACAGCTGATTATCGAATCTGAACATGAATATGGAAACATTAGAAAGGTCCTGCAAGGATGCATCACGAACCTTCTTCGATGAATTCGACTCATTCAAGATTGTCGTGAAGCCGAATTGATTTGCCAAAAGAAGAATGCAGAGATGGTTAAATTGATTCTCCCTGTGGAAAAGGACTCCTTGAGGAGATGAAACAGTCAAACGAGTCCGACTTGATGATCAGAGGTGTAATGTTAACATGATTATGTATAGTACTTCTTTGATCAGAGGTATAGTGTTAACGTGATCATGGATAGCACTTGTCGTTGGCATCAGGAGCGTGTCACTGTTTGGATTCGCTAGGTGATAAGCTTCACTCGAGTAGACTGCCTCTATTACGAAAGATTGTCCTCATTTGGTTGGTGGAATGACATATTCCAACCCCCTGCGCGTTTTCTGACGTTGTTGGTTGTTATGTCTCGTCGGGGTCTAGTTGTACTGTCGCAAGTTATTTGTCAGACCTAGTGCTTGTCGGCTATCAGATAGTGGTTGAGACAGTTGTCTCCTCTTCAGAGCTGCTGAGAGGAGTTGCTGGTGCGGTGTCATCTGCTGTGAGAGACATTGCAAGACTTGCTTTTAGCTTTGGACTGGCTTGAGTCCCATTACTTTAGCCGTTGATGGGATAAAACCCATGACTTTTGGAAGTAGAGTTGACTGCCTCTATACTTCCTTTCAAGATAGGGGTTAGGCAGTGGCCCTTTTATGTTCCGACTTCAGAATCAAACACCCGCTTCACTCAGTGCTTGAATTTTGTCCTTAAGAACATTGCACCTGCAAGTAGGATGATGAACCATCCTATGAAAAAGATAATAGTTGGAATCGTTCGTTTATCTTACTTCGTCTGGACGTCTAGCTCTGGCACTTGAGCTTGTTGCTTTTGTTGAGTAAGTGGAAAAGTGTCACCACATGCTCATCTTTGAAGGAGTATTATCTTTGATAATCTGAAGTTTTATTGGAGTTACCCTTCTTTGATCGAGTTCCTCCATATACTTTCAATACTGATGTATTAAAAGATTCAGCCATGTCATAACTTTTAGTGTTGATTCCCCACCTGCTTTTGAGAGTCTCAAACTTTTTAGCTGATTTTTCAGCTATCTCGGCTTGTTCAATAAGCTCTTTCCAAGTGTGGGCTTTGACGGCTCCCATGCGAACTTTCACTTTGTCGAGAAAGTTATGCCTACACGTCTGAAGTAACATAGACAAAGGCATACCTACAGGGCACATGAGAGAAAGGTTGTGGAATCTCTCTATGTAATCCCGTACAAATTCTCCTCCTTCCTGGACTGTCGAAAGGAGCGTGCCCATGGTCACCTCGGTATCATCCTCATAGAATCGGGAGAGGAATCGAGTTTCCAAGTCAAGCCAGGAATTGATGGAGTTTGCGGGAAGACTCCTGAACCAATCAAAGGCTACCCCTTCAGGGTACCAATGAACAGTCTAGCCATGATAGCATCATTACCTTCTACATTACCAGTTTGCGATCGAAAGTAGTAAATGTGCTGATTTGGCGAGCTCTTGCCATCATACGAGTGCAACATTGGTGCCTTAAACTTTGGGGATATGGGACTGAATCCAATTCCAAGGGGTAAGACGGACTGCCCCTATTTTCTTCAGTTCATCCCTTGGGATAGGAATGCAATCTGAGCTTGGATGCCTTTGATCACTTGGCATCGAATGAAGAGCCCTCATTTGAATGATCGGTCTTGGGAGGTTATTGTTGTTGTTCTCCTCGTTTTTATGATTGCTACCGGTTGTGTTATCATTCTTCCGGTTTGTTAGGAGCTGAATTAATATTTGTTGGATGTTGTCCAAGGCTTCTTGCTGGGTTTTCGAAGTCTGCTCATGTGCCTCCATGCAATGACAAAGATCATCATCATTATTTTTATCAGCCATGTTGGTTGATACAAACCTTGCCTGCACACAGCTAATGGTTGTGGAGGAAGCGTAGCCGCTAGCTTCTTCTTCTTCATCGGATCATTGGAACATAGCTTCTGAGGAAGAAGGTTGTCCATAATTATAGGGTACCGTATCTTGGAAGGCATCCTTTTGTTCAACTAGAACCTAACCTAAGCCGGGGCTATAGTCGGGCCCTGGAGAACTGAATGAGGAAGTGCGAACCCCCTGTTTCCTTCTTTGAGATCGTAGCAGATCCCTTCCTCTGCTTATCATGTTGACAGAGGCATCTGCAAGGTAAGGCACCTCCACTGTCTTCTTTTTTCGAGACTTAAATTTTTCAGAAGTTTGAACTGACAACCGGTTGAACACCGATAGCTGGCTTAGAGGAGAAGTTGTGGGGATTGGTCCCAAATAACAGTGGACGGAATGTACCATCATAGGTTGACACCCTGCTTATCCGCACTGGGATGACAAGATGTGAACTGACTCTTCGGAGTGGAGTTTCCACTTGGTTCGCAGATAATCCCGCAAGTCTGTGTTACCTGGATCTAGCTGATCCAACACGGAGACTCGGGAAAACTGAATGTTAGCCAGCTTGGGTTGAGAAACCTTGAGCTTAGCCTTCAAAGCTTTCTTTTTTGTAATAGGCGAAGCTAGGATAGTTTTGCCTGAAAGAGTAGCTTCGCAAGACAAAACTACTATTTTAGCTCTGCCTTTGAAGGCGAGCTTAGGTCTGTTGCGCAGAGTTCTTCCTGTGAGCGAAGCTGAAATAGTCTCGCTGTTAGCACTCAGTGATGCTTCATTTTTAACCTCGCGGCTAAGGCCTTTAGCACTTAGTGCTTTGGTTTTGCTACTCGCGGCGAGTCTAACATTGCCCAATAGTGCTGATGATGTAAGCAGGGTTTCAGTAGCCTTGCTGTTAGCACAAAGTGCTTTAGCCCTAGCCTCGCGTGACATGCGGGGCTTGGCTCTGTGTAGAGCTGAAATAGTCTTGCAGTCAGAGGCGATTTTATCTTCACAAGAAGCTGAATCAAGAGATCTATCTCTAGCCTCGCATGAGACTACAAATTTTGCAATCCACATAGCCTTAGCAAAGGCTGTTTTAGGTTCACAAGAACCTTTATAGCTTCGGGCACAGTGTTAATATGCTGGCGCGAGGCTATGTTAGTCTCTGTTAAAATTGTGCTAAACTCGCACAGAGTCTGTTTAGCTTCGCCTAAGATTGTAATAGGCTTGCAGAAAGCCTTATTTGTCTCAACAGAGACTTGCTTCCAAGAGGTAGCCAGAGGGGCTCTGGCTACGCTGTCCTCCATGTGCTTGCGCACGTGTAGGAGGCTTGTGCTACCCCCAGAGAGCAGTTGTTCAAATCTCTCTTGATCAAAGTGAATGACCAGCGTCTCAGCAATAGACCCCACGGTCTGATCGTCGCATTGTGACACTTGATTCTCAGTAGTGGAGAATACATTCCCCAGCGAATTCGCCATCTTATTTTCCATTGAAAATTTGCTATTCGTGGGGAAACTTACAAAAAGAATGAGGAGCGAAATTACAAGTAATTCTTTAAAGAAAGAAAAAGAAAATTATAAGTAGATGTCCTCTGAGATTTCTGGGAAAGTGTGCCGGTGGGAGTCTAATCATCGCGCGATCACTTTGTCCTGTTGACGATGCGAGCGATGCTACTGCTTGGGAATTCCTTCTCGCCTGGTTCTGGAGATTCCTTGAGAGGGAGGAAGATCTTAGGGTATTAGCACCCTGAATTTATCCTTGTAGGATTAGAGAAGTGATTCTCTGAATTTTTGAAAGCGAGAGAGTAGATCTCTTGTTAGCTTAAGCTTTGAAGCCATTAAAGAAGCTTATGCTCTTCAAAAAACCTCTTGAACTTGAATTTCTTCAAGACCCTGAGCCTAGCCTACTAGTGGGCTATTTATAGGCTCAATAGAGAGTTATGATCTCCTTAATTGTCTCCTCTTAATGAGGGATCATCGGTGTAACTACCCATTAATTCTCCTTTATTGGCTCCTCTTAATGAGAGGTCATGGATGTATCTACCGATTAACTTTCCTTAATAGGAAATAGGGAGTTATGATTCCCTTAATTGTCTCCTTTTAATGAGGAGACATGGGTGTAACTACCCATTAACTCCCCCCACTAACTTAGTAGGGCGGTTACTTTCCTCATGCGGAGCTAGCCTCTTCTAGCGGAGCTATCAAGAAAGCTTCTGGCGAAGCTATAACTAGCTTCAGGAGAAGCTGTAAGTTAGCTCTCTGTGGAGATATGATCCGGCGAAGCTAGAATTAGCTTCCGACGAAGCTAGAATTAGCTTCAGACGAAACTGTAAGTTAGCTCTCTGTGGAGCTATGAAGAGGTTCATGCGAAACTATCAAGAAAGCTTCCGGCGAAGCTAGAATTAGCTTCCGGCGAAGTTAGAATTAGCTTCAGGCAAAGCTGTAAGTTAGCTATTTGTGGAGCTATAAAGAGCTTCATAAGAAGCAATCAAGAAAGCTTCCGGCGAAGTTATAATTAGCTTCAGGCGAAGCTGTAAGCTAGCTCTCTGTGGAGCTTTGAAGAGCTTCATGTGAAGCTATCAAGAAAGTTTCAGGCGAAGCTAGAATTAGCTTCAGGCGAAACTGTAAGTTAGCTCTCTGTGGAGCTATAAAGAGCTTCATGAGAAGCTATCAAGAAAGCTTCCGACGAAGCTATAATTGGCTTCAGGCGAAGCTAGACAAACTTAGCCTCTCAGGCGAGACTATCCCTTTTGGCTTATGCGATGCTAAGTGTTAAGCTAACTTAGCATGTTAGGCCTGCTTAGGTCTCTTTAAAGGCAATCTTGGCTTACTGTCTACTTTACTGGATCAGTAGAGTCTAAGTCACTGATTTGTCCCTCAGAGATGGGCAAAAACTGGTCGTCAGCTTGTCTGTGACTTGTCTTTTGTAAATGCCGACAAGTTAGACATCGTTCAGACCGGTTAAAATGTTGTCTAAGATTTTGTCTTTTTTGAGTGTCAACAACATGGCGCCCTCCCAAGAAGCCGTTCGCCATTTTACCTTTGGAGAACCTTGATGAAGTTCAGAGATGCTCTGAACTTCTCCATTGTGATGGTCTTCGTCATCATATCCACTAGACTCTTCTTCGTGCTGATCTTTGCCAAATAGATCACCTTATCATTCACGACTCACTGATGTATCTTGTGAAATCTCACATTAATGTGCTTCGTCTGCTTGTGACACCTGTGAGCTTTAGCGAGATGAATAGCACTCTGGTTGTCACAGTGAACCCGAACTGAGTCATGTATGATACTGAACATCTCAACCAATCCTCTCAACCACAAGACTTCCTTTGACGCCTCAACTGTAGCTATGTACTCCGCTTCTGTCGTTGAAAGAGCAATTGTATCGTGCAACTCTGTCTTCCAACTAATGACGCACTCAGCTACTGTGAACACATAACCCATCTTAGATTTTCGCTGATCAAGATCTCATGCATAATCTGTATCAACATAACCTTGTAGTAACCCAGGCTTTCCATTTTCAATCTCTAAAACACCAAGCCTAGTTGTAACACCCCACTCCCCGAATACGTACTTAGTTGCGTATTCATATTTTCTTATTGTATTTTTTGATTTACTTTCTGTATTTGTTTTGTATTATGAGTTATTTATATGATCGTTTTGTCTTGGATCTGGATTCGTGAACTCGGAGTCAGCCCTACTCTGAACCGGGGGACCGATCCTAGAGTATTGCTCGATTTGGACTTTCTGATATTCTGATTTGACCGATTTCAATTTCAAACATCATTTTCTAATATTCTAGAATTTTCGTGATTTTTTGGAATTTTCCTGAATTATGTTGAAAATCTTCAAAACCGGGTCGACCGATACCGCGGACCGATTCTCGGATTTTTAATTTACAAACAGAGTTGAAATTCTAAAAACGGCTTTCCTGTAACTTCTTAAAATCACATTTCTATCTAAATACTTTTTCTGAGAATTTTCTAAATTAATCAAAATTCCCTTGGATTTGGTGTCGGCCAGTACCACTGGTTGATTCCCAGAATTTTAGTTTATAATTGAAATCAAATTTCTAAATTCTGCTTTCATATTACTTCTTAGGATTATATTTCCTCCTTTCTGGCATTTTCTGAGATTTTTCAGATTTTATCAAAATCCGGCCGACCCGGTGTAGACCGGTATTGACGGTTGACTTCAGGATTTTTATTTTGAAAATGGGATTAAATTTCTAAAAATAGATTTCACCAAAAATCTTTATATAATATTTATTATTTTTGAGAATTTTTGGTAGGCTTTTCAAGCTACTTTAATTTTTGGACTTTTCCGGAGTTTTTGGTGTTTTCCCAGATACCGGAATTTTATCCAGATATTTTACTTTTCTCTTTTTCTAATTTTCTCTCTCCTCTCTAGACGCGAGTTTCACCAACTTGGGTTCAGCATTTAATGCAGGGATGCTTTCCATACTGCATTTAATGCTTGTCCTGCAAGATCAACCTGAATCTTATCACCATGCCTTTTGTCTTTTCTGGCAAACGCAAATCTCGCGTTTTTCTCCTGGACGCGGATTTTATCTCCGCGTCCAGTTCATTTTGCTTGGACGCAGATTCCATTAAAATGGAGACGCAAGTTTTTCTTGTGCGTCTCTTTTGTTTTAAAAGGAAAGGCAACATTATAATATTCATTTCCATTCCTTTATATAAACCCCACTTTCTCTCTCACTCTTTCATTATTTTTCTTCTCCTCCTTTGTTTCCAGCAAGCATGCAGGCTAACGAAATGGCAGCCATGGGCCTTGCCTTGGCCGGCCACTTCTCCACCCACCATCTCCACTTTTTCCACCACCAATCCCTCCACCATTTCCTCCTCATCTCCTCCTCCATTCCAACAACAACAACCATAACTCCACCACCACACCACCTTCTTCTTCCTCTCTTTCCACCAAATAACCCATTTCCACCACCACCTTCTCCTCCATCTCTACCACTACCTACACTACCTTGGCCACCACGAATCACGCCATCTTTCTCTCCTCGGAACACTCTTTCTAACGAGGTATAGCTTCATTCTCCGAAGCCTCGTTTCTAAAACTCCATTTTCACCAAATGATCTACACTTGCACCCCTCAATTTACTTGGGCTTGGAGCCTTGGCCGCCTTCTCCGGCCAACTCCGGCCATCTCCGGCCGCCGCCGGCGACCATCGGCCATGGCCGGCTACCACCCCTTCCCTTCTCTTCTTTCCTTTCCTTCTTTCTTTCTTTCCATTCTTTCTTTCTTTTCTTTTTCTTTCTTTTCCTTTCCTTCTTCTTTCCTTCACTGATTTTCTCCCAAACTTGGGGAGACCAAAAACTTGCGTTTCTCCTTTTCTCCCAAAATCTGCGTCCCACACTCCCTCTTTCCCTGTCTCTCTCTTTTTCTCTCTGTTGATTGCTAGACGCGGATTTTACCTCCTGCATCCAAGCAATTCCTTAACGCGGCCTTCGCGTTCTTGTATCGACACGACGTAGAGCTCATGCCCGCGTCTGTGTCCTTCTCGTGTCAACACGACGCGGAGCCCATGCCCGGTCTGTGTTCTTCTCGTGTTAACGCGACGAGGAACCCAGGTTTGCGTTCTCCTCGTGTCCTGACTTGAATGCGGGTCTCGAACCTCGCGTTTGTGGCATCTACGCGACGCGACTCCCGCGTCTGCGACCCCCGCGTCTCACTCTCAAACTCGCGTCCCCCTGTACACAATCTCTCTCCCTGTACTCTCTCTCTCTCCATGGACTTCTCTCTCTAGCTCTCCTTTCTCTCTTCTCTCTCTATCACTTTCTCTCTAACGCACTAACGCGTTGGTTACCTAGATTCTGGAGATCGGGAATTTCACTGTGTTTTCTAAAGACTTAGGCGAGTGTTCTCGCTTTCCTCTTGGCTTTCCTGCTTCGTTGCATCGACTTGATTGTCTTACGTATTTGTATCTGGAACTAACACTTTCTCTGCAGGTACCCTAACCTCTGGGTACAACCCTTGAGTTTTAAAGTCCTCGGACTTTCTCTATGCTGCGCCTGGTAGGCGGACCTAGCGTCAACACTTTATCGCTTACTCCGTTCGAGTGTAATTACCCCGTGAGCATGGCTTCCCGTGAGTAGTAGTATAGCGTTCATACGCTTATTGCGACACCTATGTCTAGCTACGCTACGAGCGGTAACCACGCCGAGCGTGATAGCATTTAGTGTTGTACATTAGCTTCGCTCCAGCTTGCTCAGCTCTGCTTGATTGTGTTCAGCTATTACTTTATCTCTTGCCAAGTACTTTCTTGATATGTTAACACCTGACATGCTTTTGCTTAATACCTACCATCTACATGCTAATACTGGACACCTGTCTGTATCACTTGACAACTGATATGATATCACCTTCAAGTCATATATCACGTGACACCCGACTTGCTACTTGACACTTGTTTGATTATGGCATGACTTATCACTTGCCTCTTGACATACTAATCTTGACCTGTGATTATCACATTTACGGGAAATATATACTTGTTATCCTGCAATACATGCAGTGACTTGAATCTTATACTTGTTATCCTGTATTATACATACAGTGACCTGAATCTATAGTACTCATGTACTCCTGAACTCCTGATCATGTCTTGCACCTGCTATTCCCGTAAATTGATAACTACATAATAAATCATAAAAGGAACAACTTGCATCGGGTCGGGAGAAACTTGCGGCTATCAATATATGTTCGTGTTTACAGTGACACTAGGTATGTTGTGCAACTAAAACTCCGGTCTGACCTGTGGGCCTCCAGGCGACCGAGGGGAGTGCTGGCTCCCTCCTTCTTGGTACCATCTTGATAAGGGCGTTCTATAAGACCCTCCTGTAGGCCTTGCAGCCGGTTCCATACACCAGCGATGGAACGTCCTGGACCGTGATCCCGGGCATGTACGGACCGACTGTAAACATTGTTCGTTGATATCCCGTTGGTTTCCAATAACAACCTTGCTTTACTCGGATGTGGATATATGTGCGCTGGGACGCTAGATCACATATCTAGACATCTGGGTAAGACGAGTAAGTAATAATAATAATAAATGATGCTAACCAGGTATCCGTAGTATGCTTTGTCATGTTTGCTTGTATCGGATTTTAGTTCGGATTTCCGGTTTATGATTATTATACTATACCGGCTCATATCCTGCCTTCTACTTGTATTCTATCCCGCCTGTTTCCTGCTCTTATCTGATCATATTATGAGTCTTTCCTACTTGATATCAATAGCTGTATATCTACTTGCTCCTGCATGCTTGTGCCTACGACACGATTTTTATGTTTATGATCCAGATTTATCGATACACTTGTGCTTATCCATACTTGCCATCTGGCTTTCGCATCACCACTCGCCGGGGAGTTCTGACTCCTCTGGATCCTCATGTCTAGGTCTTGGAGCTTGGAGCATGTAAATTCTCCCACTTGCTGATC
>JAVJIF010023358.1:0-71369 GCA_038442645.1 Agave tequilana
TTAATGTGAAGTGGGTACCCTTTTAGTTCTAGCTTTGGAATTGTTGAAGATAATTCGATCTGAGAAGTGAGAAGCATCGGTCCATCATAGTGACTAATACTGGAAAGTTGGGGAATGAAAGAAAGAGCCCATTTGTTTATTATTGAGAGGTAACTGAAATATCAAATTCTAACATACTTACATAGAAACAATAAGATCAACCTAGTATAGTATATGACAAAGCACAAACCAAGATCACAAGGTCTTACATAAGCTCGACCGTTATTGTTATTTGTTAATTATGATCATATAATGTAGTTGTTGCAGATAATTGGATCATGGTTAAAAGTCGCAGTCTCGATCGCTGACTCGGCGGGCACTGAGACGCATCGGTCGCGACGTCGCGGAACGGACTCGGGCAATACGCGCAAAATACTACATAGAACGTTCAATTATTCTGAAAAATCACGACAAGTCTTAAAAAAAATATAGACATCGATATGTATCACATGTCCAAAATATATCACCTAGCATACTAATATAAAAGAGAATGCTTAAATTCATGCGTCATCGGTAAAAACATGCCAAAATACCAAAAACAATATCTTGAGATGAGTATTTAAAAATTCTCATTCTTAAACTAATACACTTTATTAAACTAAGTTAAATAATCAGTTGAGAATAATTTAATTAAAAAAATATTTTTCTTTATATTTAAAAAAGAGACGTACAAAGAGGAGAACCAAAGAGAGACTGAAAGAGAGCAGAACCAAAGATAGAGAAAGAACAAAGAGAGATTGGAGAGAGAGCAGAGTAGAGAGAGAAAAGATCGGGAGAGAGCAGAGGAGAGAGATCAGGTGAGAGAGAGATCGGGAGAGAACAGAGAAGAGAGAGATCGGGTGAGAAAGAGACCGCGAGATAGCAGAAAAGAGAGAGATATCAGGAGAGAGAGCAGAGAAGAGAGATATCAAGAGAGAGCAGAGAACTAAAATGAGAGAGTTACCTCGGCGGCGGTGGTCGAGGCAGGCGTCCAAGCGAACGGCAGCGGTGGGCGGCCAAGCGAATGACATTGGCGCCCTAGATCTCGAATGAAGCCTGTGGGTTTCTTTCTGCTTTGTTTACTTTTTTTTGGGTCGGGTTTAAATCCTAGACCTGGTATCGGTCTTGACTCGACCGAGTCAACTCGCGATACCGAGTTGAATAGGCCGATTTGATCGAGTTCTGGCTGAGTTAGGAACAATACCTTCACGACTCGCAAAAACAAGGTACCATGACTCGTTCTCGTCTCGCCAAGCTCCGTTCTGGAGACGACTCGGCCGAGTCAACTCCGACTCGGTCGAGTCTTTGAACCATGAATTGGATGTGTAAAATCTGATTTGGCTAAAAGGGGGAACTATAAAACCATGTTTCTTAGATATATTTCCTTCTAAGACAAAATATTGCAGACTGTACTTGTAGATTGTTATGCAAGAGCCTTTTAAAAATCTTACTAAGCTAAATGCATAAGTTACAGAAAAATGTTATTTCACTAAAAAAAACAATTCTCTTTCTAGATGCAATCATACAAGGAGTTAGGAAAGAGATTGTTCCCTTTCTCCTTGTATTTTATTAATTTTTGTACGATCTTTAAACAAAACCAGGCTCATTTGATGGTCTTATAACTACCATATGATCATTATGATTCAATTTGATCGGAAGCTGCGCCAAGAGAAATGTCAAATTTATATCAGAAGTTTATTCATGGTTCGTAAATAATATGCGAAAGTTATTTATTACCACTTATGTTTGTTATAATCTGCTCAACCTTATGTCATAGCATATGGACGCAAGCACTGGATGATATTAGGAGTTGTTAACTGCCAAAGAGGAAGCGTGCAATATTCTATAGTTATGGATGGACAATAAGTGATTTGGTTATTCACTTCATTTTTTATTTTATCACAGGATTGGTAATAAGAATTTGAAACTTTCAAATGCTCAGATGAGTGATTCTTCAAGTTCATAATGTTCTTTATTAGAGTCTAATAACGGGCTTTTGACTTTTGTTTTAGTAGTTATGTTGTAGTTTGCAAATTGCTCATATTAAAATTGAAAAAACAACAGTTATTCGTATGATTAGCTACAAATGTTAAAGCTTGGTTTTCAAGACACATTGGTGAATATAAGAGGTCACATAAGACATTGATTTTTTCTTAATAATTGCTGATCTCTTGAACCCACCCCCCACCCCCCCCCCCCCCCCCAAAAAAAAAAAAAAAAAAAACCTACACCCCGCGCCCCAACCCTATGCACACACACCACACACAACAACAACAACAACAACAGAAAAGATGAAGAAAACACCCCCCTCTGGAGTAGAAATGTAATGATATGTTGTTTCCTCTATGTGTTCAAGCTATTAACTTCAGGTAACATCTATAATTTTTTGGCAGGTTACATCTTGGTTATTATCATTCATGAAAATATTTGTTTTACGTATTTTATAATTCCTATTTTAATTGATTCAAAACAATGTGGACTGTGCAGGTGTTTTTGTGGGAATGAACTAAATGGCCAGGTATGTTTTATGCCAATTTTGTTGTCTCTATCTTGTAAATATATCAGTTGTTACATGATATTCTTTCATCATGAAGGGTTTTTGAGTCTCATGCCTTTTACTTGGAAATAGAGCGAATATCTTATTTAGCCTTTTGCAACCCGGATTTAGCAAAACATCTGTTTCTTTTGGAAACATATTTAACCACTATTGCTGGCTTAATAAAGATATCTAAATTGGAATTTGCATTTCTTTGATTTTTTTCACGACACAAGCAGCCTATTGTTTCTTTAAAGAAAGTTTGAACTTATAAAAATGTTATAACTGGTGTCATTATTTTGTGTTGCCTTTGGGACCTCATCATATGTTTACTTTCTAAATGCTTTTATCAGTTTAATGTTTTCTTAAAAAAATTGTCTAGTTTTTTAAAAATAAATTTATGTATCTAGTATTTTTTGATGAATGCACAGTGAAACTGAGGAGCAAAAGAACTCATGTAACTGTCCCCATTTTTGGGACAAAGGCTATGCTTTATTGTTGTTGTGTCATATTAATAATTCCTAAGCTTAGTTTCACGATATTGAATCTTAGAGTCCAGGATCATATTAATGGGTAAACATATCTAGACTCTACTTGTCTTTTTCTCATAAAATTCTACAACTAAATAATGTCTGACATGGTAAATCCTGGAAATAATTACCATCATTGATCAATTGGACAAAATTATGAAGTAGCTATTACTAGCGATATCATTTAAAATATGACATCCTATGCATTGTATGTTCGCTTTACCATGACAGCTGGATTGCATGTTGGAAAACAGTGCTTGTGAGATACTAATGATAAGAACAATGTGAAAGATAAATGCCCAGTCATTTTGATTCTCTTTGGATGTTATTTTCTTGAAGCAAAATCATCACATATAGCTTCAAGCCTTCAGCTAAAATCAGCATTGACAGGGCAGGAAGATGAGAATATTAGGTTGTACTATGGTAGACAAAATACTGACACCATGATATCTTGGCACAATGAAAGGCTCAAACTGCTCCATTTTTGTAGCACATTTTATGATAGACACAACTATCCTTAGACATTTGTGCTACTCATGCTCTTAAGAGATAGAGCAAGTTTTTTTCCTCACTTGATCATGTGAATGGATAGTATGATAGCCAATTAGACGAGTGCCTGAGAATGACGGGAATTCTAGTTAATTTATGCCTATGTTTTTTTTTTCAAAGAGAAGTGACATCTCGATAGATGCAAAGAATGTTGCTTACTGTTGGCCTTTTGGGCTCAACCTACCTAAGGGGCATGAGTTGTATAGTGGCATCTAACAGATTATGGACTACCCCATTTACATTCATGGTTGCAATAAAGTTTTTCCAATTTGGCCTTGGGGTAAGCTCTCTCTGTGTGTGTGTGTGTGTGTGTGTGTGTGTGTGTGTGAGAGAGAGAGGAGAGAGAGAGAGAGAGAGAGAGAGAGAGAGAGAGAGAGAGAGACTATGACAGAGAGAGATGGAGATGACATGAGGAAAGAGATGGAACAATGACATGAGGAAAGTAGTGATTACTCCAACGGAATATTTGCAATGGGTGACATTTCTTCTTTATTCCCAGCCCTGTCCTCTTGTTCTTTAGCTTCTTCCTTTTTATTTTTAGGAAACTTTAGTTTCACCTGTATTTAACAAATTGAGACGACTTCCCAAATTCCACACTTGGTTCCCAATTTTCTGGAGACCGTTTACCCAAAAAGTTAAGCTTGCGGGTGTGGGCTAAGAGTGTTTATCAACCAAGCTTAACACTTAACGCTCCCCTAATGGGACCTTTGGGCCATGTGTATGCGTTGATACATGTGCTAACTAATATTGAAATTTCCAATTAAGAAAATTGTGCCTTCAAGCTCTTATTTTCAATAATAACTCTGCTAATTTTTTTTTTAAAGGAATGCTCTTAGTAACAATGTTTACTTTTGCTCCTTAAGCTACAGAGTAATGGTAAAAATTAAATAGAGACAATTAAGCCCGTCCTAAGTTGTCTGCATATTTAACATGGTTGTTGTACCTACAATTGAAGGGCCTTCGGTATATGATACATAATCAAACTAATTGACTCATAGCTTGTGGATTTCATTTTGCCATTAAATTCTTAAGTTTTAGCTGTACTTACCATGTGATCTACTAATTATTTTCACTGTTCTTTCCTGTTATGCAGAAGCTTTCTGGGCCAACTCCTGAGCTTGCTTTGGTTGTGTTCAATACGCATGGACCTTATAGCGGTACTGTGTTTTTCAGCCAACATGTTTCTAACAGTAGTGCTCTTGCTTTTGTATAAGGAACAACTCACACTTCCTAGTACCATGTACCAGCACTATGTCTTAATTTTCATCTCACATGTGACAATAGTAATTTTCTTGAATATTGTTTGGAACTCATACATAAACCTGTATTTTGTGGAACTGACACATAACCCTGTATTTTTGACATTTATATGACTACTAGTTGCATGAATCTGATATGCCATTTAAACTTGCTATGTCTTAATAGTATACATCACTTATGGTTTTTCTATGTAGATGCTAGTTTTTTTACATCGTAAACAAGTCCACTCAAATTTCAGACCATTATTGGCTATCCATGACTTTGGGTTGGTCATTCCCTTATATTATTCACATTGGCAACGTCCGCACCATCAGATGCACTGTATTCTCAATTGTACCCTGGACCTAACATAACCTATTTGTAACTAGTTAAAGCCACAACATGTGGTGGGATCAATTAGTACCGGAGCATAACTAGTTAAAGCCAAATGCATGCCTATATATCTTGGCCCCACACGTTTGGCCATTTATAACATTTACATACTTCTAAAAGGAATCAGTAACCATAATTACCTATGATTGACTTTCCTAGAATGGACTTGAAGTAACTATTAAAATATGTTTCTTATTAAGAATTCACATTGAACCTTTCATTTTTGAAAAAAAATAAGACAGACATGCAAAACAATGAAGCCTAATTGAACTATTTCGGTATTTCCTTTAACCTGGGAATGGCTCAAGTACAAATTTATCTGGGGTCACATGTAGACCTAATAAGAGACAAGCCGAGGTATATTATTTCTCAATTTAAGCAGGTTGTGTTGTGAGAGACTCAATCGAATTATGTAGCACTGGCACTCCTATCACAGAGCTGTGTCGTGTTGTATTAGACACATTTATCATGTGTACGTTTAGTTTGCCGTGTTTTGGCGAATCTTGTCCATGTCGGCATGTCCGTGGCTGGGCAATATGTTGATGGATTTACTGAGCAAGGGTATTTTCTAGAAGGCAATTTTCTTCGATTTGGTAATTTATGCTTATGCCTCCAATATCTACCTCGTGTTAGGAAAGACACTTCAGTTTCTCTTGTGCCTCGGTGATTGCAGTTGCCTTCAACATTCTCATTCTATATTTTCTTCCAGATCTCTTTCCTAGCCTAGGGAATTGGGATATCTGCACCTTATTTGCATGAGATGAACTGTATGACCAAGAAACGGTGGGCCATTGACATGTCAACTTGGCTTCTAGGTTTATACAATGTCCCTTTACTGCTCACAATGCTTTGGCAATGAATTTGGCACCTATTCACAGGGTTTGCAGTGAGATTGTCAGTGGGTCAGGGCTTTCTCAGCTTTGTGTTGTGCTCCTACAAGTCAATTTTGATTGGAAGAGCCAAAGGCTTAGATGAAGACGATGATGACACATCGATGACATCGATGAGGATGATAATAACGATCTAATTCACTGCACAACATGCCACAGAATATCATCACTTTCCTACACCAATCTGTTCTTGTGGCATTCATATTGCTTTATAATGATAATACTTCACTGCATGCCAGCCTGCATAGTATCATCATTTTCAGAGACCGGTCTGTTTTTGAAGCTTGCGTATAGTTGATCATGTATACGCATGCTAAACGTGACCTTGAGTTTTGTTCTCAGTCTCTTTGGAAGTGTTTGCCTATCATATCATATTATGGTTCAAAGTCGCGGTCTCGTCCGCCGACTCAACGAGCACCGTTTCACATCGATCGCGACGTCGCGGTCCCGACTCGGGAGCGCGTGAAACGCTACATAGAGGGCTCAAAAAATGCTGAAAAAATTACGACAAATCTAAAAAAAAACGTAGAAAAAATTGACGTATGACATATCCAAAACATATTACTAGCAAACTAAACATGAAGATAATGCATAAATACATGCGTCACGGTATTAAAATATCAAAATAAATGCATAATTTAGTAAATTATATGAAATTAATCAAATTTAAATTAACTATTCTTTTCACAAAAATAAAGATTAGTTTTACTTTTCTAGTAAAAATTTAAATTATATGAATTACTTATATGAAATTTTGGCTTGAGTCGGTCTTGGCTCGGGACCGACTCGGCATCAACTCGGCTAACTCGGCCGAGTAGGCCTTGACTCAGGGCCGACTCGGCCTCGACTTGGGTGACTCGCCGAGTTGGCCCCGAGTCAAGTAAAACAATGCAATAGGTTAACTCATGGAGCGGTTTTAGAATGGCCGAGTCGGAATCGGAACGGCTGAGTTTTTGAACCATGTATCATATAGTGCTCAAGATGTGAATCTTCACTTACATCCTAAGGAGATATATATTAACTGTATTAGTTTTTTTTTTTTGTCATGTATAGTATCACCTAACTTTGAAACTTTCTGGCCAGAAAGCAAAATAATGAGAAAACTCTCCCAATAGCAAACTAGGTGCCCAAAACTTCTTCCTTAAAAAAAAAGCATTTGAGCACATGTTCCATCGTTTGAGAATATTTATCGGGCTGTCACTATTGATTTCGAAGTTAATATGTCATATATATTGGCACAATGCAACGTGGTATTGGCATGATTCTAATTCAAATGGTACAACCATGATACACAATGCTTTAAATATTCAAATAGATGTTTTTTAGTGTAGTCTATTTTGCTATTTTTTAGGTGCCACTTGCATGTACTTTCATTTAGAGACATATAAATGATTAAACGCCTCTATCACTGTTTTATAGAGTGCAGAAAATTAGCTTTGTATATAAGCAAAAGTTTCCAATGACCGGTAGGGTTCTCCAAACTCCATCAATACCAATGGGTTGTTGTGGCAGCATACGTGACGATGGATTGGCAAACAAGATCACATTTGTTGGTTAGCAAACATGATCGCATTAGGTCAACATCTATGCTTTCTGCCTGAGATTGGTTATGGAATACATCTCTTCGAATAAGGTTCCTCAAGATGATGTAACGAATTTTAAGATGGGTGTTGACATTATTTAGCTTATTGATTGGTATATAAGTTCATAGAATGGGTATGATTGCACAAACAAGTTGGTGGAGATCTGTAGGAACAACAATGCAGGACAGTGCATTTATTGAGTTTTGAGTCATTGGACGGAGTCCAGATTAGGATTCTGGCATGATTTTAAGTTTCTTGTTGTCTTTTGAGTCAAAGAGGGAAAGATAGAAATGAGTTATGTCTGAACAATACTCACGAGTAACTGTGAACAATATTAGTGAATAGTAACTCTTTCGATTAATTTACACCCAATTCTTTTTAGGATAAGACTGGAGGGTTTAACAGCTTTAGTTGGTATCCTATTTTATTTAGGAAAGCTTCAAATTCTTTCCTTTTAGTTCCTGCCCAATTATGGAATTAATCTTTCTTTGTTTTATTTCTTATTCTATCATGTTAGTATTGGAGTCCTTTTTGGAGAGAAGTTGGTTTTGGTGTCTTTATTGAGCAAGAAATTATATTTTAGAGTCTATATAAAGCAAAAACTCATAGTCAATTTTCTTTATTATCTAACTGTCAACTCTTCTTTTTCTTTTATGTTATTTTTGATGTTACTGTGTTAGATCCTTTTATTTAAGAATTGTCTTTGTTTCAGACTTCTTTGATTTTCGTGCATTATGTTTCGTATTTGTGTAGATTTTTTTCCTTCTCTGCATTAAATAAAATCTGGTAATGATTAAGAAAATAATTAAGATTAAGCGGGAAAAAATGGGATTCATTGTCCTGGTTGCTTTTTATGGAAGAATAGCTTAATTTCCAAGAAAGGAGAGCTCGTCTTCCTAATGAATTCGTTGTACTTTTTCCCTTCCAAAAATGTCTTTCTTTGTGTCCTCAGTTTGACATTGACTTGGTCACCTTCTAAACATTAAAATAGGTGGAGTAGTTTCTCTAGAAATTGTAATGTTCGTTAAACCTTAAAATGAGAAAATGTACATGAAGGCATGTTGAATAGGTACAATGACTGTTCGAGTCTTAGCTCAACTTATACAATTACAATCATCTAGAGAAGAACAACACTTTATATAGAGAGCAAGGAAGACAAAGAAGAAGAAAATTTGAGAATAAGAATTTTGTTTGGTCCCTTCCTTGCTATCCGCTGATAAGAAACTTATTTTTCATTAATAAAGAATAGAGTCCTACTTTTGTTTGCAATTTGAGTGGGTTGGGAAACTTGACTCAATCTTGAATATAATTACTTGAACTCTACCCAACCCGCTAGTTGGATTGTGTTAGAACCACTTGAACTGGACTCAACCCGCCTATCACATCAACTTAGAACCGGTCAGCTGGATAGGGATTTTAACCCTAGAGCTAACTTTTATTGCGTGGCATCTCTCCTGATTGGGTGGTGAACATAACTCAATAGTGGGATGGAAAAAAGGAAGAGCGGGAGTCTGCTACTGACCTACTCTTCTCCTTTTCTATCATTTTGTGCCTTGGCTTTGGAAGGAAGAAACAACAAAGGGAGAAAAGATAAAGATGAATAAGTAGAGTGAAGAAGAGAGGGCAATGATGGGTTGCAAGTTAAGGTGGATATATTGAGATTCTATGTAGCACGAATATTTCAATGGAGGAGACGTACTTATGCCAGATACATATCGGATACTTGAATACTATGATGCTTGACAGATGCGTGTTGGATACTCCTTTGCAGATATCCTAAAATTAGAATGTATCCTAGATGTATCAAAACATATCATAAATGTGTCTCATAGTAAGTCATAAAAAAACTAATGTTTGAATGAATGGTGTACGGATCTATTATGCGTCGAACTATTAACGCGTTGCAGTTATATAATTTGTCAAGTATCATAATTAGGAAGTCTTAGTAAGGAACATGATTGTTTACGTAATTGATGACTTATAATACTCGAAAAATGTTTTGTAACACCTTACATACTATGCTTTTTTGATCGTTCCAATCTTGCAAATTTATGTCATAGATATGTATCCACACACCCGTATCATGACATATCTGTAACCCGTATCACATATCGATGCATTGTGTATATTGCATATATATGTGTATATGCATTTTACATGCACACACAAACATATACCTTTTGGTTTTATCCATGTTGGACCCGTGTCATAGTTTTTGAAAATTAGCTTTGTCTCTCTGTCCTTATGTTATCGTATCCATGTCATGCTTCATTGTTGGGACAGATTCCTTAGGAAACCGGAGGATGAAGAATGAAGCAGGTAAGTGTTTTTGCCATTTTTCATATATCCCAGCTGCATATACAAAGGTTACATGAACTATCATGTGATACTGCTAATATACATTAACTTCTAATTGGTTTTGGTTTGGGTGGGGCTTGTTCTGGCTGGGTTCAGTTTTGAGTTTTTAGCCCTAACCCAATGCAAATGCAAAAAACCTAAATTCAATCTAGGTCAATCCATGGTGGGTTTTGATTGGGCAGGTCAAACCCAAGTTGGCTGACCCAAGTTACAACCCCATGAGTTCCTTAGTCAAAGAATAGCTTTCCTTAGTCAAAGAATAGCTTAATTCTGAATCAAGTATAGCTTACCTAATAAGAGAAAACATTAGGAAACTCCACAGTATGACCCCCTTCATGTCATGAAAATTTTATTATGCTTTGGCCTTTCCAACACAAACTAGGTGAAGTGGTGATATAAAAGTTGGTATTCATTGAAACATCTGAAATAAGTATACGAGACAGACAAATAGTGTGTCCAAAATGGACAGCTATGGTTCATGGTATGACACCCGAGAGTTTGTGGTGATCGACAATCCAAACATAAATAGAACAATCAGATGAAATACTTATCTCACATCTAGGCAACTTTGGATGAGAGATTTTTCTTTCCTTATTCTCTTTCTTTGGACCAATTAGGCTACGTTGCAGTTACCTTGAATTGCATCTTAGCTTTGTGTCCTTGGAGTAGTCTTCCAACACTCTCTTGTATCATGTAAATTTTAGACACAGGTGGGAAAGTTTGTGTTTAATATGGGGAGATGCATTCATCCACATTGGCACAAATTATGTCAAACAGCCTAGCTGATTCTGCTACTGTGCATTGTGTAAGTTAGAAAAAAAACCAACGCTAAATGGAGCCTTTATCGAGACTTGTGAAATTGAGTCTCTTGGATCAGTTAACTTTTTTATTGGTAAGCTATAAAAAGTGCAACAATTTTCCATGCGTTTAATTGCATTAAGAACAATATGCAGTGTTAGTTATAGGCATATAACTAGAAACCTTACCTACACTTTAGATCTTTTTATTTTTAATTTTATTTTTACTGCAATGAGTATATGTATGCAATTATAACCAGAACATGTAATCTATTTTCATTGGAAAGCACATTACACATGCTTATCGAGAGATGCACCAGCACACATAGCCAGGTCTTTTTGAATGCATTTCTTGTTGAGTTCTGCCTATCCAATGTTTTATTCTACATTATTCAGGCCTGTCTATTCCATTCCATGGTAGATGATAGCAATTTATCCAGTTATGGTAAAATTTCATTTTCAAGTTGTTACCTCAAATATATGGCAATACATTTATTCTAATGATTCACCATCAATCTCAGCTGAAGTTAGATTATGTGCTTGAGAAAGCTGAGGAGATATTTATCCTGTTACCAAATTTTAGTTCATGGGATGAGCACCTGTTTTGCAAGCAGAAAATTAGAATAGAGATGATGTTACAACAATTAAATTGCATGTTATTGAAAATGTTCCTGTTCTACTACAAAATAGGGCAGAAGGGATCAATAGAATTAGAGGTCAAGATGTCCTTTTTATTGTGATGCTTAAGCACATTGTCTATATGCACGCATGAGCGTCATGCTTCACCCATATTTTTCAATTAGTCTTTGTGGTGCAAATTTATTTGTCACTGTATTGAAGACTTGATGCTTTCCTTAAGTAACTGAAGCTGAAAGTATCAGTAATATTTGACTTTTTTTAATTTTTATATCAATTATGATATGACCTAATTTCATTTTTTTTTTATTTCTGACATGCATTGCCTTGCCTTTTTATATGCATTGTGTAGCCTTCAGGAATGTGATTCCATTGGCTCTTTGGCTTCTTTTGTGCCCTAAATATGTATTGATCCCTATAGCAAACTTATTATTATACCTCTTTTTCTAGAATCTTTTCAGTTCTTAGGTAGTCTGGAGGATTGCTTCTCAGTGCAGAAGTTTAAACCGCATGAGCGGTAAGTCTAGCTACCTTCGAACTGTCGTTGAAGGGTTTGTACGAGGGCCCTCACTCATAGTTGCCTTAGCTAGGAACTTAGCTTGATGTCTGGTTCAAAAAACTCGGTCAATTCTTTTTGTGAGCCTTTTCTTTTTTAGAGTCATGCTCCACAGTCACCCCTATTTTTATGGGAGAATGCTTAGGTGGTGGTGGTGGTGGTGATGATGTTGATTTACAGCATAACTACATATCCCTTTCACTTAAATTTCGCTCCCAGGGTCCTGGATCCTCTGGATCTATATGTGGCTTAAACTTAGGTGACTGAAGGATTTACATGTATACTGTACCTATAGGCTGATTAACTACCCAAAATTGAGTTGCAGATGAATTATTTCCCTGAATCAAGCTAATTTGTTATACAAGTGATACCTGTCATTAAATTGGAAAGTTTAGTAGTTAATAAACTCCTGATATGCAGCTTTCACGGTGCAACGAGGTGGTTGGACAAAGGACATGGATGCTTTCTTTCGTTGGTTATCAGGAATACCATTTGGTGGTGGTGGATTTAGTGAAGCTGCAATCACTGAAGGTCTTGCTGAAGCTCTAATGGTATGTAAATGCTAGTTGTTTGCTGAAATAATTCTCCTTAACTTGGACTATAAATCCTATCAGAGCACTTCTCATATGAGAAGTGTTCTGCAGCCCTCCATTTTGGAGGTCTGTAGAAGGCTTCTTGCATGAGAAGGGTTCTAATAAGGTTTGTGTTCTTTAAGTTGACTTGGACCCATGATTAAATCCATTTTCATGAAGAAGGTTCAAAGCTTTCAAGCAATGGTGATGATGTGTCATCCTATATCTTATAGAAGGAAGAGCTATATCTTGGTAGTAAATTAGTGGCAGGATCTGGCTTACATCTGAGTAAATAATATCACTTTCACATTTTGGTCTATACCTGTAATTATTTGTGATCCCTATAATGCTCGTAAACTCTTAATTTAATTGATGGGGTTTTGAGTTAACAATTGAAAGTTCTTTTTCTTTCTTCATTAACATGATTTATATCTTCTGACACAGTTTTCTACCAGTGCTTTTGTGCTGTTGTGGCACATCATAAAAATACCAACTGCTTGAACTGTATTTCAGATGTTCCCTGTAACCCGAATGGAACCCAAAATCATCAGAGTCTTGATGCACAGAAACACTGTATCCTGATTGCTGCAAGCAACCCTCATCCTCTTCCTACTCCTGTCTATCGTCCCCCTGTCACAGGCACTGAGCATATTGAGAAAGCTGAAGTGCAGACTGAGATGTGTCTTGCCGATGCTGAGACTGTCGCAAAGTCATTTGGCCCGGTAATCCATGAATTTGTGCACTCTTGTTGGTTAGATGCACCTTGCGCAACATAACTTTCAATTCTTTGGTTGGTTTGCTGACTTTATCCCTTATCTTGTTTTTAGTGCTTTGTATCTTTGTCTGTAATATCTCCCAAACAGCTTCCGAAATTGAGAGCAATATATAATGCGGTATGTATCTATACTGTTGTTAATTCATTTCATCCTTTCTTTATATGGTTTCTTCTTTAAAATTTCGGTTTCTCATGCTAACCACCTATTTATGGCCTAATTGTAAATGTTCATTCATAGACCGGGTTGTCAGAATCTTTATGCTCACTTCCAGACTTGAATATCTCGTGAGTAGTGTAGGTTTTAGACACATTTCAATGCAAACTGTGTTGATGCACTTTGAGAAGTAGTTTCCCACGAATTGAATGATATAAATCTAACGTGTAGACTACAGTTGTAATATATACTATTAAATTCATTTGATTATTTAAGGAACCTGTATTAAAGTTGCGTACTGTATGGTGAAATAAGTGTTTGAATTGCATTTGCCTTTCTTCACTCTCTTACTTTTAATGGTCCTAGTTTTTGGTTAATCCTCTTGTTTCCATTATCCTTCATGTTCACTGTCATATCCATTTTTATTAAACATTTTCCATCGTTACTTTTGTTACATGGCATCTTTTTTTCTTGAGGACATGCTTGGTAACACCGTAACACTGGGTTATTTAGTATTCTTAACCTTCTGTTATTGTAGGGAAAGCGCAACCCTCGAGCTGCAGATCAAACTGTAGATCATGTTAAAAACCCTCAGTTCCTCGTTCTGCTCTCAGATAATTTTATGGAGGCTCGTGCTGCTCTAAGCTGTCCTTCAATTGGAAGCATGGCTCCAAACCAAAGTATTGTTAAGTTGGACGGAAATCCTGCTGCTCCTGTTCAAGGGCCAGCAGCAGCTTCTATCCCCTCAGGTTGTTATTATTTATTCGAAGTATTTTTCATTAAGTTAGGTTAAATTTATTTAAATCGTTAGAGTTGCCTATATTCAAACATTATATGTTCAACACGCTTAGTTTCTTTTTGAGAGAAAGAGTGGGCTTCAAAGAAAGTCCCCTCAACAGGCTTAGTTTCTGTTGCACTTAGATTATAAGCTGTCTTGGAGACAGAGAACCACTCAGCATATGCATTCATGATCATTTATATATTGTTCGAATAGGATATGAAATAACATTGTTCTAGATGTTGGAGTTGAGTTGGAGGTTACTAGGAGAGGTTCAGAAACTAGTATCTAGGAGAATTATAAGAGCTGTATTGTTGAGCTAAAGTATGGAGAGGAGCTGGTGAATTAAGGAAATGAAGAGAAGGGTTACAAAGCTAAATTGATGAATATTTGAGATAAGATGTGGAAATGCTGAGTCCTCAGAAAGTTTGAAATTAGGAGTAGAAATGATCAAGAATAACTGTTTTACAAACCTGATATGTCTATAGGCCCCTACACAATTTCCTATATTAGCATATTTTCTCTCCAACAACCAGATAATCATTCTCGGTAATATTGAATTTTTTTATTTTGGAGTGCATAACTTTTGGCATAATTTCCATATGAAGTAGATTTAGTTGCTTCTTTGTTCTATTATTTAGCCTTTTGGATTATAAATCTCTGGTATCAATATTTTGCATTTAATGGTTAGAATTTTTCCAATGTTCATATATTCTAAATTTTCTTGTTGCTATGACCCTTACATGGTTTTATATATATATTTTTGTTTGCAATAGACAGGGAACAGACATCATGTAACGATCTTGATTGTTAGAGGTCAAAGTCTATGCAGAATAAGTCAACCTTTTTTTTTTCATCTATGAAGCTTAGATAAATGTTGGTTGCAAAAATTGTTTCTTTCTAGAGAGCACCACAACTCTTATTACTTTTATAGACATATCATCTCTACTTGTGAAGAAAGTTATTTCTTTATGGATTTTCTTATATTCATACCTGTTTATAGCCAAATTGGCTCAGAAAATAGAATTTGTTTTCATATTATCTGATTCTTGATGAGACAAAATAAAGCATTCTAAGCTTGATAATCTGCCAATTATTGGCACCTGCCAGTCATGTACTTGATCATCAATCAAGACTAAATAAATGAAATCACATGCCAGTAATAGAGTCAGGCTTCACCAAATGCCTATAAATGCTTGATAATCTAAAATGTCTTTCCCCACTTGTATTCAAGTAAATAGATTTGGGAGGGAGGGAGGGAGGGTATGAGGCACACTTACCCTTCTAGTTGCAAAATTTTGTACTCATGTGTGATGTGATATTGCCTTCAGCAAAACACTTATCCTTCTGCTTGCAAATTCCTCCCTGCCTTCTGGAAAATCAAGTATTAGTTTTTGAGATCACTAGCCTTTCTCCATTGAATTGTTTAGTACACGATTCTTTTTCAATATTTTAGTATTATGCATATCAGGTTATTTTGTAATCTGATAGATAGACACTTCTTCAATCAAGGACAAAACATCCCTGCTCACGACCGACCCCTTTTACCTCTATATCAAGGTGCTACGGGGCTGGTTATGGTTACTGGATTCTTCTTTGTTGCTTTGAGCCTTTTAACATGTATACCTGAGTTTATTTTCTTGATCATTTTAAATTGGCACCAAACATCTGTGCACCTGACCACTTATTGCAGATGATACATGTTTTCTTGATGATGGATAGCCATAAAGAAAGGTTTCCTACATTCAGTATCATGATCAGAATGTTTATGGGTATTGACCAAGGTTTTCCTTGAATCTGGGAGACGGATATATACTCATCATACAAGTATGTACATATAGACATCTGATGAATGTAAAAGTTAAGAGACTTATGTCAGATACTGTGGTGAATACACATGTTCCAGGAATCATAGCTTATAACCACAAAATAATAATAAAAAAGTATAATCATGTGTTTCCTCCCCCAAGGTTGTTTACTCCCTTGGACTCGTTAACATTTCTTTCGTCATTTCTGCCTGCCTGTTGATAATGTAGCCTTTTCTGCTGATATAATTATTAGATGTTTCAGTTTGTTGGGATGCTTTAAATTTAAAAATGGATGAGAAACTGTTTTTTTATTAGACTCCTTGGCTTTATCTTGTCATATAGTTAAATGCAGTTTGGTACAGTAAGTTTGTTACAGTAAATCCATTATTTTTTCTTTTCTTCTAGAGCCTTAATCTAGGTGAACTTTGGATGGTTGCTCCTTAGCTTCCATGAGCTTAAACTGAACACCAACCAGTTAGGTTTATTTGTCCATAAATTGGTCCTTTTGAGGAATAATCGACAATGGAATGACTAGGCATCGCATGAGGAGATTTTAGTTATATCTTTTGATTTGTGGCAAGATGTTGAAGAAGATAGGTTAGGTTCTTAATCTTGATTTAAATTTTATCTGGGGTTTTGTATATTCCTATAACTCTGAGGTTGATGCAATTCCCAATGGAAAATCTTGTCATATTATTCCTTTTTATGTATTCTTGCCTAGTCTAAGGGTAACTCAATGCTTAGCTTGCTGCTAGGTCGCATGAGCTTAAACAGTGTGACCAAACAAGGTATTCGACTTATCCTACTGATCTTCTAGGTTTTATACAGGCCTATCTTTCTCATATTACATGAGCAAGAATTTGTTACTAGTAAAATGTTGATGTTAGTATTAGATTATAGTTAATTGAAAGTGAGAGATGAAGCCAAATTCAGCCTCCTTGCTGTTATTATATATAAGCCAATATCAAGTCATAATTACAAGTATATCCCTCTTATTCTTAGCTACATTACAAAAAATCTGTTACACTCCCCTTAAACCAGAACATATGGATTGTACATGCCGAGCTTGTCACAATTATATTTAATCCATGTTCTCCTGAGGGGCTTGGTTAACAAATCCACCGCCTAATTAGTAGATTTACATGTTTAGGCTCGGTGATCTTCTTTTTCACCTTTCACAAACAAAATGACAGACAACTCAATATATTTGGTTCGCTCATGAAAGACAAGACTAGAAGCTATGTAGATATTTGTTCACCACATTCCGTACACATATCATCTCAAAGTGGTTTAGCTATTGCTCAATATTCTAAACATGATCTGGAAACAACACTCTGCCTCTTGCATTTTAGGATACCAAATTTTCTCCAACAAACATAGGATTGTGTGGTGGATTGTGAGTCTGATGATGTTTAGCCTAATCAGCACCTATAAATCCATCTACACACGAGTGTCTGGAGTCAAGAGTATAAAAACATCCTAATGAACAATTCTAGAATCAGACATAAATTAATTTGCGACACCTCTCGTCAAACGTGATCTGTTGCTTACCTCTTCTCAGCTTTCCTTTTATCATCTTTGTCATCCTCTTCATCAGATGCATAAGGTAGGCCTTCAGCTTGATGTTGTTGTGCTAGATCGACCATTATTAGGGGTGCTAACTTCATATATGTGTATATGTATATAAAAATTTCCCCTGTTTACAACCTTTCTTGGCCTATCAAACTTATATTTATCAGAGTGAGATCTTTACTGGCTTAACTGGAACACGACAATCATCCAGGTTCTTCTTTGGGTCCTTGTGATTTACACTATAGTCTTGGATATATGATGTATAATGTATTCAAGTTCCTTGACTGTGTCCCGATGACTAACCAAAGGTAGAGCAAAGTTCATGCAAAAGAAGCTCCGAGTGCAAGGCTAGAGCAAGATTCTTCATGCAAAAGGAGCTCATAGCATAGTTCGAATTTAAGAATCCGATCAATTTTTTTAGTCACATACACAAAACTGACGTCCTTACTGATATACAAAATTATATTTCGGAGCTAAGGCTTTGTAATAGAATATGATTACAATTATTTAAAAGCATTAAAGTATTTGGATATTGAGAGAGAGAACTGGTTTCTTAGTCATTATTGAACTTAGTAGTTTCTCTCAAAATATTTTTCAACAAAGATATGAGCCGACTTAATTCAGCCCAATGTCCAAGACTCAAATTCCAAAGCCAGGCATTGACCGGATCAACAAATCCAGCTTCTTCTCAACAAACTTGGATTGTGTGAAGGCATGTGGGTTAGATGACAAAGGGAATTGTTTGGACCTAAAAGTCATCTGGAGGCTTTAGTTCTGCAATATTTTTGCACATTTTGCTAATTCCAAGTCTTATTAATACTGCAGGTATATGTAAAGCAGTGGGTGGCTATTTGCAGTGTATTTGGACGGGACTTATCCATGATTACCTAATGAATAGTATTAAAGAGAAGAAGCTTAGGAAGTGGGGAAGCCTTCTGTCATGGTAGAGCGATAAGAAATAGTGAAGCCTGTTGGTGGTAAGATAAACAGCCAACATTTACACCCCTCCAACACACAGTCCGAAAAGGAAAAATAAAATTCACCCCTGACCTCGTGTGGGTCAAACAATTCCATTTTTAAAACAAAAAGTAACAGTTCTTTTGTAGGTTTGGAATTAATTTCATTTACAAATTTGAATTGGTGGATTTTTAATGAGAAAACAATAGAAGCACCTTAAAGAATGATATTACACTTAAGCAAACTATATTGCCATGAATTTCTAGGAAGGTATCACAACAATGTTCCCCTTTGTTTTGTCAGATGTCCGCAAATTACATGCATCATGACAACTAGGGACAGATAGACCCTATACAATACTTTTTTTAATGTTAAGACCGCTTAGATTATTCCAGTTATTCATCAAGGCCATGATTTGGATTTTATGACCATAATGATTGCCTCAAGAGTTTATAGAGCCAATAATACATAAATGGTAAAAGATCCCATATATAGTCATATGGTTTTGCTGATTTAGAGACAACTCATGTTAGTCTCTAGGGAGATAATGTAATGGGGTTTTAGAAAATAAACAAGTATCTAACAGGTATGTTGATATGGTCAAAGATATGTATTATGAAACAATAATTGGGTGAGAACTATTGGGGGGAGACTGAGCTATTTCCTATCACTACAGGCTGAAACCATGGATTAGCATTACGTCCTTATCTCCTTGCATTAGTGATGGATGAACTTACAAGGCATATTCAAGATGGTCTCATGGTGTATGTTGTTTGCTTGTTGATGAGATAATATTAGTTAATGGGACTAGAGAAGGAATACGTTCTAAATTCTTGGAGAGGAACTTTGAAATCTAACATATTTAACTAGGAGTATGAAAACATGATATATGAAATATAACTTCAGCAAAATGATGGAAGAAAAATTGAATGAGTGCTCATTTTGTTATATAAGATCAATCCGCTCATCGGAATTGAGAAAGATGTGATTCATAGAATTAGAGGGGGATGGTTACAGTGGAGAAATGCTTCTAGAGTTTTATGTGATTGTAGGCTACTCATGAAATTGAGGAAAAAATTCTATAGAATGGCTATACTATATTATTCAAAATGTTTGGCAAATAAAAGACAACATGTCCAAAAAATGGGTGTCACATAAATTAGAATGTTGGGATGGATGAGTGGGAATATAATAAGAGATAGGATAAGAACATATGTAAGAAGTTAGAGGTTACTCCTATTGAGGATAAAATGAGAGACAATCAATTGAGATGACTTGGATACATTCAAAGTAGGGATATAAGTGCGTTAATTATGAAAAGTAACAGGATCATAGTTAATGGGGCAATTAGGACTACACGGAGGCCTAAACAAACTTCAATGGGGGCATTTAAGAAGGATATGTTAAAGGTTCATGTTGATGACCCTATAAGGATTCATTTAGCCGATCCCCAAAAATTGGGATGGAGGCTTTGTTGTTGTTGTATTGGTGCTATTAATGCCATTTATCATGATATTGTATGTGGGGTACTAGGTTATCAGTCACTCTGAACTCTTCATCCTCTTGGATGTTGGCTATTGATTGCATCTTCAACCCTGAATTTACTTTAAGTTCACTGCATCATAGAGGGGCTCTTACATCTCGGGTCATGCCTAGGTCTTCCGATTTTGATTTTGGGTTCCATAGTTCTGTGTGCTATAGACTGTTGTATAAGTTTGAAAGTTTGTCTATATTGGAAGGAGGACAACATTAGCTATACGACATCTTATATCCTTATCATTGTTCTCTTATTTATTTTTTTTTATTTTTTTTATATCATCAAGTGGTTTTTGGAGGTTGACTTTGAAAGAGGTGGCTATCCAAATTAAAAAACTCAAGTGTATTCATCAATGTTTTGCTTGAGCTTTGGTTGAAGATGTTGCTACTATAACTTATCAATAGCCTTTTGCTTTTCTGGCTATGAATTTCAATATGTGTGTGTGCATGTGGGCGCGCGTGCTTGTTAATGACCATAATATTAACTGGGTTAAAACTTGTCTCAAGAAGTACTGGGCACAAGAAGTCGTTTGGTCCTTGGAGTTGGAATACTTAACCTGACAACATGGCTAGACATGTCCTTAGATGTTTCATCATTGGAACTATGAAAGATTGAGAGTTCATCAATACGATTTCTGATGCTATTTGGAATCTTTGGATGCTACTCTCTATTTACTGATTATTAGAAACATGTTAATTTTGTATTTATCTACTGCGAACATTGTGGAAATAACGGTATTCTGTTCTAATCTTATTCCTAGTGATTAGAAATATGTTATGTTTGTACTCATTTACTGCAAACATGGCGGAGAGAACAGTATTGTTCTAATTATAGCTTAACTATTCTTCTTTTCCCCCAGTTAATGGGTCCATGGGCAATCGTCAACCTATCGCGAACATTCCTACAGCAACTGTCAAGTTGGTATGACTCTGGTTGTGGGGTACTAAAATATTGTTATTGGATTTTAATTTCATATTGACCTATGCCAGAATCTTCCTATTGTAGGAGCCAACTACAGTGCCTTCAATGGTACCTGGATCTGCCTATTCCCAGCTGTCATCCATTTCTAATGTCGTTTCTCAGGAGTACCAAGCCTGCAAACTTCTTCACCTTCTCCCACTTCACAAGAGATGAATGCAAGCAGTGAAATGGTACAGGAACATAAACCTTCACTGAACACTCAACAGTCAATACGCCCTGTTGGTTCTGCGCCAGCAAATGTCAGCATCCTAAACAATCTGTCTCAACATCGCCAAATGGTGAACTCTGCCTCTATTGCTGGAGCGAGTTCCATTGGACTTCAAACAATGGGGGGATCATCGATGGCAGTGCATATGTCAAATATGATATCCAGTGGAATGGCATCATCCGCTATGACAGGAATTGCATCTGGATCAGGAGCGCTAATGGCTACTGCCCAACTTGCACAAAATACAGCTCTTGGTTCATTTTCTTCGACTTCTTCTAACATATCAGGGACTTCAAATATTGGCATTTCATCAGCAATGGGGAATCATCAAGGGAACATTGGTATGGGCCAGTCAGTATCTACTCTAGGGCAAGGAAGTCTGTCATCAGGTGGACAAATTGGGCAAGGTGGTATTGCCATGACCCAGAATATAATGAATAGTCTCGGGCCTACCAGTATGTCCTCTGGACCTGGGACCATGATGCCCACACCAGGAATGTCACAGCAAGCAGGTGTAAATTCTCTGGGTTTGAACAATAATTCTACAATTAACATGCCAATGGTGCCACACGCATCTGGTGTTCAGCAACCCCAGTCAAAGTATGTCAGAATTTGGGAGGTAAAATATGATGTTTGGTTTCTGCATGTCAAAGTATTGATACTTCAAATAACCATCTAAAAGTAAACTTTCTTTACATATAAGATGAGACGTCAATCAATCCACTTGTCAATCTACAACACTATACATATGAAACAATTCTTAGAGGAGGTTCTTGCCTCAAATGTGTAATTCTAAATTTTGTTGTTGGTACTTGGACGTACCTATGCATATATGGTCTCTTGAGAATTTTATGGATTGGCTAAGGAATCCTATTGTGCGCGCGCACACATGTGTTTTGGGAAGATCCATTCTGATTAAAGCATTTTGAAGCAAATCCTTCCCATTTAAATTTTAGCAAGAGTAAGTTGAAGCTCCATTCTGTTTAAATTGATCTACATTGTTAGGAGTATCTCAAAACAAAAAAATTTAAGTGTTTTAAATTTTCTTTTTGTCCATGTATCAAGTAGACACAAATAGATGGCCCAGCAAGTTGGTTAGTTTAGTGGTGTAAATATTTAACACCCAATAAAAATTGATATGTAAGAGTTTTTAAGTGTTTAGATCATGGCCAAATGGTTGGATCAATAATTTGTGTGCCCAAGCTCATAGATCTAAGCAAAATACTACTTTCAGCGGTCCATTTGTACTTAGTTGATGCACGGGCAAGAAAATTTTGAAACACTTGATTTTAGGTTTTTAGTTACACTATAAAATGTAGATCAACTTCAACAGAGTGATCATGTCTATTTGAATGACCTAACATTGAATTTGAATGGGAAGGACTCACTTCTAAATCTTTGCAGAAGTGGCCAGTATATACACAAACACAAAAACAAACACAAACCACTATCAATCTCTAGGTCATCATTTAGAAATTACAGGGCACCATCACAGTTCTGTAGCTGAAGTCTGTGAGATACTATTTTATGCTTGATAAGGTTTTTCAGAGATTTGATTTATATTTTTATGCAGGGGGCCTTATCAGGACAGAGACAGGGGCAGCCGGTGTTTATTTGTAGACTTGAAGTAAGTTTCTATGTGCACAAGACTTTAACTGAGGGTGTATGTAATATGTTCCAATATGCTTTTTGAGTAATTTGATATTCAACAAATCCTCACTGCTCAAAACATCGACGAGACAACTTATCGTTAATTGATTTGTGCCATTAGTAATACATTTAGAGATATAATGTGATACACACCATCAACCAATCCTGTGTCCTATCCACCTGCCTTCTTGCTACCTACCAACCAACCCCACACAGCCATGCATGTTTGGCTTACTGCATGTGTACATGGTGTATGCATGCCCCAAGTTATGAAAACTCAGTTTGTTTCATTTCTAGAATGTTGCTTTTGCAGCTTCAATCCAGACTTCAATATTTGAGTTGCATTTTCTTTAAAAGAATTCAAGGGATTCTTAAGAGTTATAAATGAATTTTGAAGAACTTGAAAATAATAGAGACTAAGTTAATATGGCGGATTATGCTTCAAAAATAATAGAGACTAAGTTAATATTGCAGATTATGCTTCACTATAATTCATAACTACTTCCAGGCCTGTTATCTATAGTATCTCTGAGTTATTAATTCAAATTGTGGCTATAAACTTTGACTAGTTTTAGAAAACTGCAAATAATTCCAATTTTGAGGATATAAAATGCTTTGACTCTCTTGCTTACATATGTTTATGAATGAAATAGATGATAAACAATCATATTGCTATTTCTCACCAGTAGAAGTTCATTACAATTAAGCAATCTGTAATTGCTTTAGAATATACGGGTATTATTGGGGAAGGTCATTTTTGCTATACTATATCATAAAATTTAAAAGGAAGTTTGTTGTTAGACACCATCAATATCAAATTATTTCATTTGGATATTTGATACATTACTCCCTATCCATTTGTGTTGTTAAACTGGAGAAAGTGGTTAGGTAGGGGGTGGAGTTCTTAGGAAACATTTGCCTAGGCCAACAGTTAGCTGTATACACACAAGTGCAAGCACACACAAACACAAGACACACAGATTAGTCCCTTCAAAATTTGGAGGCAAATCTTCCCATTCAAATGCACTCCATTCTAGTTTATCTATCATTTAAAATGCCTAAAATTCAAAAACCAAATGATTTTTTTTTTTCTTAATTCTACGCATCAAGTAGCACAAAATGGAAGTCAGAAGCGGCACATTTCTAGATCTATGGATTAAAGTATGTCAATATAAACATTTTAAAACCTGTATGCACCAATTTTTTTAGATTTTACATCAAAATAACATGAGGTATATGCAAGAAAAGTTAAAAGCACTTGATTTTTAGTTTTTAGGTAGTCTAAATAATGTATTCAACTTGAACTAAGTGGGTTTTCAATTTGAATGTCCAATAGTTGAATTTAAATTATACTAAAAAAATAGTTGAATTTAAAATTTGAATTTATGCATAGAGCACATGGTCATCCAAATTTGAATTGTAAGCAAGTATAAGACACATACTACCTTGGGGAGCTAGCTAACAAATTCATTAAAAGTGTGTAGGAAAATGGTTTTTATTTTCATAGTTAGGCAACATGAACTTCTCTTGACCATAATAACTAAGCTTAGCGTCTTTCTTAACCATCCTTTTTATAAGTAGTTGGTTTCCAATTTTATGCGTTAGCATTTACTATATGATGAATGATTCATAGAGAATAGAAATCCTGTGTTAAACAAGTTAACAGAAACCTCTTTGCTACAAGGAACTATGGATTCAAGGAAACAAAGAGAAATCCAGGCATCTCTAGTTGAAGCCTAGGGTTTTGTGAAAACACCTACTTCATGTAGAATGCTATACGAGATCCCAACTAAAACCCTTTTGACTGTCACATACCTAAAATGCTTCTCCACTTCTTCTGTGTCCTACACCATTCTTCTTTTCTTTGTATTTCTAAGGACTCTTTGTTTGGGAGTTGGGACTAGGTTAGTGATAACAAATAAGAGACTGTGTAGGTCAGTTGTTGATACAAAATTATGTGTATTTCTCAAGTTTTATCACATTCATTTTCTCAAGTCCAAGACTAAAACAACATATGCTTGTTTATATTTAATACATTTAAGTAAATGCATGGATATTATTTTGTATTTCTATTATACTTAAGGGATTTTTAGATATGTACCTCTCAAATCATTGATATTGCCTATTTGCCCTCCAAAATTTTGAGATATCAAAGAGTTACCCTCACTGATAAATTATGGTTGGAATATGAATAATATATCCATTATACCCTTATTTTCTTATATTTTATTTTTAAAAAAAAAAATAGAAGAGATTTGAGAGAGAGCTCTCTCTCTCTCACGGTCTCTTCATACCCCCCAACTCCCCTCTCTCCTCCCCCAATCCCACCCCTCTTTCTTCTCTCTCTCCCCCAAAATCCCGCCTCTCTCTCTCTCCCCCTCTCGAATCCCGCCTCCCCTCCTCTCACCCTCTCTCTTGACCTCACTATCTCTCTCTCCTCCCCTAATTTCGCCTCTCTTATCCCGCTCCCTAAATCTCGTCCTTTCTCTCAAGCTCTCTGTCCCCCTTCTCCCCCAATCCGCCTCTCTCTGCTCTCTCACCCAAATCTTGCCCCCCCCCCCCCCCCCCCCCCCCCCCCCCACCCCCCCCCCCACACACACCACACAAACAAAAAAAAAAAAAAAGGAACCCCTCTCTAGCAAAGATCTTTATTTGTTGGTGACTGATTTTTTTTCTGTCGAAGTTTTAGTTGAGAGAAGCAGGGAAAGTAAGAAGTAAGTTATGATTAGAGTATAAATTAGTCATTTTTAATATTTTAACAACAAAAAAGGAATATTCTCTTTTGATTCTTAAATAGTAACAGTTGGGGGTAATTTTTTTTTTGGTTTCAAAGATTTGGAGGGTATGCATGCAATATTAATGGTTTGGGGGGTAAATTTCTAAATATGATAGATTTGGGGGTACATATTAAAAAACCCCATACTTAAATGCACAAACTTTAAATAAAGTTTAATAAAAATGTTATAATATTGAAGTTCGTTGAGATTGAAAATCAACTATCCATTTATAAGTAGAGGATCAAATTTGTCATAGTTTGGACAAAAATATGACCTTTTAATTATAGTCTTAATGTATATGCCACAATTTTTATTTCATCCTAACATAGTAAAGCTCAAAAAACAGGGCATCCTGAAAGTTTTGCTGAAATTGGAAAATATCAAGATTTAGCCCTTTAGCTACCATATAGCTGGTCAGTATACAGATAAATCAATTATATTCTATCAGCTTATTGCACATTGGGAATGCCTTCTCTTTTGGTTCCCTGTGGTAAATTTACTGCTTATCTCCATCTATTTTCTACCCAGAACACTGGAGTGTATTCATTGGTTGCATACAGATAGGTTCCCATATGCTAAATGCCTTCGATGCTTTATGTCTAGCTCTGCTCAAGTTGGCAACAGGTCATACTTCTATCAAATCTTCCATGCAGCCTTCTTATTATGGAGTTGTGCATCATAGTCAATAATGTTCTAATGACGAAGGTGCTTGTGATGATGTTTAGCTAATACCATATTCCATCACAGTTGGTACATAAGAAGCTGTTACATTTTTCACCCTCCTTGTAGAAGTGAGTTATCGGGAGTTCTCCATCTCCTTTTTTAAGATCGCATCAGACCTGTGATATATACTGTATCTCCTTTTCTGCACCTCTATATCATGTAACTGTCCTTTACTTCTCAAATACTCTATGTAATTAGATATACTCTAGCTTTGTTGCTGCATTAAGGGCATATGCTCTCTGGTCTCGCTAGCGCGGCTGGAGACATAATGTGCAAACCTGAGTCCATGATTAAATTCCCACTACCTAAAAATGGAGAGGTGATGCCTACACAGAAAAGAACATAACAAAATTTTGATAGCTTTTTCAAACACGGGAAACTTTCTCAATTCAGCACATTTAGAGGCTCAATACTTTGTACGAATTCCTTAATGAATTCTACATGACATGCAGAAGAAAGTTTTCTATGTTATTAAATGAGTGATTTATGATGATTGCATTTTGTTTATTCTGCAGGGTTACAGGAGCATAACAGCATCCGAAACGTGAGTAATTTTAATCCTATACATTTATGTATGATGGATGTTTCAGTTAAATAACCTAAAATTACGATGTAGGCTTGTGGCTTAAAAGGATGCAAATCTCTCAATGATCATAATTTCAATGCTTGGTTACATATGACAACCTGTCTGGCTGTGAATATCTGATATCAATTTATGGATGCTTCAAAAAGGTAGAGATGAAAAGAATCCAGAGACATGGCAAATACCAAAAGAGTATAGATGATGTTGCCCCTGCTCCCAACTCTCCACACATAGCTCTTAGCTGCATGCACAAAGAGAATTTGACAGAATCTAAACATTCGCATATAGCTGGGATTATGAAGGCCATGTATACTTCCTAGAATAATTGTTTGTATAGAAGCCATAGAAAGTCCTAGATCAAGATCAGATATTGGTGGCCTGGTTGATCCTTTGGTTGCAAATCTTCAAGTTGAACCACAACTTGACCTGCTCAACTTGAGCTGTAGGCTGCATAGGCCTGTATAATTGGTGAAAGTCCTCTCTCTGTTGGAATTAGGCTGGCAATTCCTAACCCAAATTGAAACCTATTGGAGTTCAAGTTGACCCTACAGCCTGAGCTGAGCCCAGCCAGACAACCCAAGCCTCTGATTGTGCGCGCTTGTGTGTTCACACACAAGTGTGCCAGAAGTTTTCCTTTATCTTCAGTTTAACCCTCTATGTGCCATCCATAAAAAAATAGATCAAAGGTATAAAGGGGTGAAATGAATTGAAAGCGTGTACCTCTTCCATCTTTAGCCACTCTCATTCCCTCCCCGGTTCGCTCTCTCTCCATCCTTGTCACTTGAATCTCCTTAAGATGAACTTCTCAATCTTCCTCGTAACTTAACCAAACTTAAAGTTAACCTTGAGCAGGGCAGTTAAAATTTTTTTTTTTTTTTGGTTTCGTCCTTGCCGGCTCATCTACCTACCCTCAAGGACTGATCTCTTATCAGGTCCACCATAATAAGATGTGTGCAGTCACTACATACATGTCGCAAACAAAGAGATGAACAAAATGCCTGTTTGAGGTATTTTGCTTTTGTCTTGTTTCTGTTGTTGGTACCTTTTTACTATTTTATGACAAAAGTTATGATTCCATCGTTTAGACTTGCAAATTGTATTGTATAGGTAACTCGCTTGTCGAGATGCTTCCCTGTGATGGACATGCATATTCTCTGCTTGTATTTTTGTATATGCCCATGATGGGATCATCGACTACCCGCTGCATCTGGCATAATATGTACTGAAAGCCTTCCTTTGGGCAATAAGTTGGCATGCAACTAATGTTGATTATATTTGTAGTGACATGCAGCTACCATATGACAATCATCTTGAAAAGTATGCATATGCAACAATTTTCTACAAAGTGAACGTGTTTATCAGTTGTTTATAAGCTTATTTTTACCATGTGCCCTAATATGTGTTTGTGTTCCTTTAAATTAAACTTATTACTTATGCGCTGCGGTTTTTGAATAGCCTGGTTGAGTTTCTTGCATGCTAGAGCAATTTTATTACTGTCAAATTGTGAACTATACGATGAAAGAACAAATGTGCATTGCTCATATGTAAACCTTTGTTGGATTAAATTGATTTTTATCTTAATTTCAGGCTTGCCGCAGATTGGCCATCAGCAATGCAAATTGTTCGTCTCATAGCGCAGGATCACATGAGCAACAAGTTATACTCTATCTTCTTTTATTAAGTTTATTTTAATTTAATCCTCTATCATTTTGTTTCATCAGTCAGGTAACTTTTTAAGATTCTCTGTTTCTTCTCTGTTTATCTCAGTTTTAAAATTTGAATTTTACAGGCAATATGTCGGTAAGGCAGACTTCTTGGTGTTTCGGACGCTTAATCAACATGGTTTCCTTGGACAGTTGCAAGAAAAGAAGCTCGTGAGTAACAGTGTTTTGGTGACTGCATGTTCATCTTTAAATTTAATTGAAATTAATTGTAAATGGTCGACAGCTTTTCTTGGCTGATAGATTATTGCTTAAATCACTCTCTTTCCCCCACGCTGTTCTTTTGTTCATTCAGTCTTTTCCAATATTAAACACTTCTTATTAAATGCAGAGTAAACTTCATTCTGATGTTTCCATTGTCAATCTGTGTCATTTATTAGGTTACTAACAATTACTATAATCTCAATGTACAACCTTTCTTGTGTCTTCATGCTTTGTGGTAACCCTTTTCACTAAAATAAATTTTGATGTGAATTGTCAAATTCTTGTAGATGATGTTTTCAGGAATATATCAAGACTCCTAAAGCTTTGTTACAACTTGCATATTATCTCTCTTTAGTGGGCGTTTGGAAGCTTTTCTTGTGACAATTCTTGTGCTTACTCGACAATTTATTGATTAGGTCCCTATTTATAATTTAGGATGCTCCCTCCGGTTTGAACTCTAATATAAAAGAATTCTTGGATAAAGTGTGGATGCACCAAAGTAACATTTTATATTTATCTTTTCAGTGTGCCGTTATCCAGCTACCTTCGCAAACACTACTTCTGTCAGTGACTGAAAAAGCCGCACGCTTGATTGGCATGCTATTTCCTGGGGTATTTTGTTGCATTGCCTAGATCATGGTTTTCTTTTTGATAGTCGCCTATCCTGCTGCTTCTAAACTTTCCATTTCCCGTGGTCCAGGATATGGTTGTATTCAAGCCACAAGTATCCAGTCAACTGCAGCCGCAACAACAAATGCAACAACAACAGCAACAGCAGATGCAACAGCAACAGCAACAGCAACAACAGATGCAGCAGCAGCAGCAGCAGCAGCAGATGCAGCAGCAGCAGCAGATGCAGCAGTCACAACATCAGCATCTGCAGCAGCAACAACTGCAACAGCAACAACTGCAGCAGCAGCAGCAGCAAATGGTCGGTGCGGGAATGAGCCAGGCGTTTGTTCAAGGCCCTGGGCGGTCTCAAATTATGTCTCAAGGGAAAATGCCTTCACAAGGGCCCGGTAATATGGGTGGTAATATGGGTGGCGTCAATTTCGGACCTCAATGAAAAATGAAGCATTCGACAAAGGAAACTATGTACAGTTTGGATCAAGCGGGCACTCTGATTACTTTAAGAAAGCAACAAACTGATCGGCATTAGGCTTTTAGGGGAGCATGATGGCTGAAGCACCTATTTATCCATCTTGTTCTCCTTTTTCATTTTCTTCATTATTTCCCCCGATATTTATATACTAAGAAGGAAAATCGATGCATTGTATGTCTTAATGGAGTATTTTTCATGCTCATCTAATATAAATTATCTTCACTTGTTGCTGCTCCCCATTAATCCCATATCCTTGTGAACATTACCTTAATAATCAATCAGTTAAATTACAACTATCTGTGTACTATACACATTGGGACCCTTCATTTCAGATTAGGGCACTGTACCTTCTTGCCTGTGCGTATGCTCTCCTAATTGTCAGACTTCTTGATATATAGAGCATTGTGGTGCATATTGAGGTCTTACAAAATGTTTCCTCGTCTTTGAAAGACAATGGTGATCTTATGCTTCCTGACTCTGCATCTACTCTTCTAGTTTGGATATTCATTCATGTATTACTATTCTTCTGTCCCTGTTCTGTGCCCTGGTTCTTCAATGGTTGACGATCCTCTCTCCACCGTTCCAATGTGATGTCAATCAAACAATCCTTTTGTCACTTTGACCACCTTGGCTTGCATTACCTTGTGTTGTGTTTGCTTGTCAGAGTTTCACTCAGTTGAATCATTCCTGTAACTCTATGTGAAGTGTTGACACAAGGAGGTCAGGTTTCTAAAATGATCATGTGAATAAAATGTTGTTCGTTTCCTCTTAATTCCAGCATCATTCTTCGATTTGTTTCTTATTGTTGAAAACATGTTTTCATTTTCATACTTCCTCTAGGATTATGCGTCTGTCTAGTTCTGTTGGTCCCTTCACATATTTGCCCAAGACACGCATCAAATTGTTTCATCCTCGAGCAGCTAAATAGTAGTTGCCATTGCTGTGTCATTACCATCGAATATCTTTCCTTGCCCTTCTTGGTCTACAATTCGTGAATTTCAAATCTGATAGCTTCATTGTCACTTGAAGTTGAGGTGTAGTTCTCATAAATTTTAGTTGACCGCGATATTTAATGATATTTGATAATTGTTCAGAATCGAAACTATAAGGTTAAAAGAATACACTTGAAAATTAATTGATGCCATAAGGTAGTAAAAAAATATACATAGCTTCATCCCAACAACTACAAGTCTACAAACCTGTAAAAAGGAGAGATCATGCCAACTCCAACGACTTCAGGTTTTGTATCTCACCATGCATAGCATATGCACCTCCATCACAACAGTATGCCACCTTCAACAAGACACATTTTCCTGAAGATGAAGGGAAATTAATAATTGCATGTCTCTATTCATATTCATTAATATTCTTTTTTTTTTCCCCCACAAAATAGACGATCGTATGTCTACGGTCCACAAGCAAGGTTAAAAAACAAAATAGAGAGAATTATTTTGTTTGTTTTAATTTTTTTTTTTAAAAAGAAAGGTTGTAGCCAAATTAGAACTTGAACTTGACTCCCTTGCTTCATCACTAAACCTGGTTTGAGTGGGAGAGCTATTTGTTAAAACATTTTATCCCAACAAAAGACTCAAAACTAAATCAACATTGTGTAACAAGAAAGTTTCAATTTAGACCCTATTCAAGGATAAACATGAAGATTACATGCTAAATATATGTTCTTTTAACTTCAATTTCTTCATACTTGTATGGTATGTAAATCATATAAAATTATGTGCTTCTCACTAACATGGTGATACTAGAAATGTTTATAAATAAATTAACAAGACATTAGAATCTAGAAGTTTATTGTTATACAAACAATGACTTGATTGTCACATAATTTTATTTGATATACAATCCCACTGCTTGGAGGAAATGATTATATAAACGAGAAGTAATGGTAAAACAATACAAAAATTTTAAATTCTTTATTGTAAATCAATCAAATTTTATAAGAGTTATGAGAGAAATAACTGAAATAATAATGTACTGCTGTAACAGGAATTAAATCACATATTTAAAATAAAGAATCCATAAAAAGTTTCAAATGAATTAAATAATGGTAAAGAAAATTGATTTATTTAAATATTTAATTATAATTCAACTTCCAAAATAATTATGTAGGAAATAATTTAAAAAATTATTTACATGTGTAACATGAATTTAAAAAGAGATTTAGTGCAAAAACCTAATAAATAAAATTTAAAAAGAAAGAAGATAAACCATTTAGTATTCCCTAAAAAAAATATTAAATAAGACACGCGCGCAGAGGATGAAAAGTAAATACTGAAAAATAAGACAAAATGTTACTTTCAACAAGCCTGATACACAGTATCTGGAATTTCACTATATTTACATATTTTTAAATTGTCAAATTAGAGAATTTTTCTTGCTCATGCTTAAAGGACCAAATATAAAAATGGAAAACAAAGGTTAGATAGATCTAGCATTTCTGGGGAAATTTTTTGAAAAGAAAATCTTGTAGGAGAAGTAGATGTTATCTTCAAATTTTAACAATATAAATTAATCAATTATTCTAGTTTTCATGATAATGTTAAACTATCTACTTCAATTGTAGATTGTAGTCATAATGGTTACAAACAAGGCTTTTTCTATTTCGATTCAAGAATTAAAACTATAGAAATATTTATTTATTTTTATTTTTTCAGACAAAGACTTGATGAATTGATGATCCACCTCAGTACAAAGTATGCATTGGGATCACCTACACAACTAATAATAAAAAATAGAAAAAGATCTAATTAATGATTTATTTTCTCAAATAGAAACTGGTCCTTGAATATAGATCCTAAAAACATATACTCAATTGATTTTCACTCTTTAAGATCAGAAATATAACTTGCAACATATTGTAAACATGAAATTTGTCTCTTAAATAATAAATTAGTATACTGATCCTTTGTAATCTTTTCCATAATATAGTCTAAGAAATCAAGCACCAAAGGAGCATTCAAAGGCACTAAAACTACATTATTTAAGGAACACACAGCTGAAGAGATAGATATCATGGATGTTTTAATAAAAGAGAAACACAAGAAAATATCAGAGAAAGATTATTGAGAAACATAAAAGTGAAGAGAGAAGCACATACCATTTGACAAGATCCAAACATTTTGCAATGATCAACAAGTTAGACATGGAGATAGGTTACAAAATTTTCACCATACTCTAATGTATGGAGAGGAAGATATTTCTTAGAATAGAATTTATACATGATTAATGCATTGTTTTGAAAAATAAGGAATGGAGTGAATTTTTAATTTGCTTGAAAGGAAATTAGTAATTAGAAAAAGGAAATTGCATGTGCAAAATGAAGGAGACAGTGGAGACACCTCAAGGACCAAGTAATATGAATTCTTAATCTAAATAGTAATTATTAAATATTGTCCTTTTTTTTTATCTAGTTTGATGGGAGGCAATGCATTTTCATTTGTTTCCAACAAGATTAATGCCTGCAGCAACACTTGGGTACATCAGCAAATACTTATGAACACTGCTCTTTCATGACCACTTCAGATACAATGCTAGAGGAAAGTTGAAGAAAGGATCATGCCAATGCAAGTTTTAGTCTCAATAAAACAGATTACCTTGTAAAAGGCTTCTCCATCACAAGCAGATAAAGGAAGCAAGATTTCCTTCTAATAACCAGAAAAATACAAGCTAGAGAATATGCTATCTTTCACTCAGTTCATCGATATTTCTCCTAACACATTCAGTTTGAAGTTAACAATCTTAACACTCCTTCCAGTTACCAGGAAAAAAAAAAATCTGTTACAAAAATGCTGCTAAGTGTATAGTAAGGATAATGAAAAAGTTGATACATAACAAGTTTATATGTGTAACGGGACCTGCTGCTTCAGTTAGATACGCATAATGTAACTTCAGCTTCTAGCAACAAGCCAACATACTCATCATAACTTGCATATTGAACGTGTAAACACAGACTGCAACTGGAGAATATCAATATTAATAACTTTCAAATTCCCTACCATTTCATAGTAACCTTAATTACTATGAAAACAAAATAATGTTACATTAACTACAACTGAACATTGTTGAAGTTACATCAATGGTCGAGGGATGGAACAAAAAATAACAATCCCCTACCATTACACTCTTTTACATCACTACCAGATACAGAGTGACTAAGATAACACCAAGTAACCCCATACAACACATGGGATCAACTATACTGAAGAGAGAACTATTTACACAGCACCAGCGAGAATGGAGACTGAACGCCCGATACCTCAAGCACGCAGAGATGTATCATCTATTCCAAATGTACAGGCTTAATTTCATCTGTATCAGTACGTTCTAAATCGCCGCCACCTCCATCACCAGCACGACCTCCATCACCATTTTGAGGCACTTTGTTAGTTTTTCTAAATCTTACTGTGCTCTGTTGAGTAGTTTGCTGTTTCTGTGGAGGTTTGATCAATAACAGTCTGGACATGACGTACGATAAAAGCTCCTTCCTGTGTGAAAAGGTGAAGTCTAGATGAGCATATTCAAATTCATTATAAGAGACCTCGACACCAGCTCTCTTCATATGCCTGTAGTGTTTTTTCACCATAGAGGGCCTTATAACCTTGTCCTTCCTCCCAGCTACCAGATCAACAGGAATATCAATGAGGTTGTAGTGCTGCCCCAAGTCCAATGGCACTGGTGACCCATATGCCTCCATGTTGGCAGCTGCGCTTCCATAGTCATACATTATGAACTTTTTTGCCCTCTTAATCTGTGCAAGGTGAAGAGCAACATGTATTGAAACTCCAGGCATGTCATACATGTTATAGTGAGGCAACCCAAGAACGCCGATCCAGTTTGAGCTGTCACCCCCTACAACATAGCTCATGAGAGTCTGAACCAGCCCTCCCAGTGCCGGATAGTTCTGAAAGTCTCTGGCTAATTTGTTCAGGAGCATTCTGAAGTACCCAGTAGGTATGTAAAGCCCAGGCACAATTGTGCCAGAATAGGACCAATCAGAAGTATAATGTGTGCCACCATAGTGAACAACAAAGTAGAGTCTTCATGAAAACTGCAGGGGATAATAAAATCATTCTGGAAAGCCTATGGGCCTTCTCTGCAATTCTTCGTGTTATAATGTGTTGGGAAAACGAAGAATTAAAGTGAATCTTTGAGCTCAATTAAGGCAAGATCCTTTGATAGAATCACCAGATAATGGTTGGAGTGTGTTCTCTTTCTATTGGGGATGAACGTAGTATATTCACATGTTCAATTCCGTTTTCGAATGAATGAGATATTCAAGTCTAAAATTGCCTAATTCAAAAGCTAAAGGGGACTAAAAGGTTGCTAAAACATTTAGTCCAACATTGAATATGGAGTGGACATTTGAAGTGTTTAAATAGAGGAATATGAGAACAAAGGGTGTGCCCTTTGGGTACTTAGAGTTTTCAGTGCGCGTTTGGGGGGAAATCATGCCCGCACGCGGGGCGTTGGAGCCGGAGCCTAGGTTCGGGTGTGAGTGCGAGCGCGAATCTAACCTGGTCCGATTCTTTTTGAGCCAGGCCAGTGGGTCTCGACCCGAATCCGCCGCAACGGTTGAAAGGAACCGCTACAGCGGCTCCTGTCTAAAACAGTTGCAACGGTTCAGACAGGAACCATCGCAACCGTTCTCGCTGTCCTCCAACGGCTTCCTAGGAGCGCTATAAATAGCGCTCCTTTTTGTGGATTCTGTAATACCCCATTCCCGGGATATGTACCTAAATACATGTTCTGATTGTTTTTGTAGATTCTGTAATACCCCATTCTCGGGATATGTACCTAGATACATGTTCCGATTTTTTCGATCGTATTATTTTAATTTTCTTCCCATATTTATTTTTGGTTTGTGATTATTTATATTATTTGATATCGGATCTGGATTCTCAGACTTAGAGTCAGCTCTGGTCTGAACCGGGGACTCGATACCAGTGTACTGCGTTTGACCTTTCTGGTAATCCGATTTGACCTTCAGTTTTAAATACTATTTTTCAATATTTTAGATTTTTCAAAATTTTCTGAAAATTTTCAAAATTATTCTGCAAATCTTCAAAACGGTGTCGAACGATATCGCTGACCAATTCATAGATTTTTAGTTTTCAAACGGAGTTGAATTTTTAGAAACGGCTATCACATTACTTCTTAGAATCTTATTTTCTATCTAAATATATTTTTTTGATTTTTTGAATTTATCAAAATTTCACCGAGCTTGGTGTCGACCGATATCACTGGTGGATTTCAGAATTTTTAACTTGAAAATCAGATTAAATTTCTCGAATCTGATTTCACAAAGCATCTTAAAATAATATTTTTTATTTTGAGAATGTTTGGAATCGTTTCTGAAATAGTGAAATTTTATCCGAATTAAATAATATTTTTTCCTTTTCTTTTCTTGCTTTTTTCTTTCTCCACTCCTCTAGTTAATACTCCCATTTTATCCTATTAATTTAATTATTTACTAATACATTTAATTACATAATTTTTTCCAATTTTCTTTTATTTTCTTTCCTTTTTCTTCTTTTCTTTATCTTTATCTTTTCTTCCTTCTCCACCTGCTCCCGTCCTCCCCCATGCCTCTGCCGACAGCACCCTAACCACCCCCACTCCTCCACCATACTTGTCCTCTCCCTCTCTCTCTCTCTCTTCCTTCTTTCTTTCCTCCTCATTCTTTCCATTCTTCCATCTCTCCCACCAACACCCTCTCTTTTCCTCCTTGATCGCCGCCGCCAGCACCTTGAGCGTCGCCGTCCCCCTACCCTGGCCGGCGCCACCCCCTGGTCGACGCCACTCCTCCCTAGCTCCTCTCTTCTCTTCTCCAGTTCCCTCCTCTTGAATTTACATCTCCCATTTTTCAATTTCCCCAAAACCCATCACCACCCTCTCCATCTCTTTCTCTAAAATTCACCACCAATTCCTCCACTCCCACCACTCAAACATCACCTCCTCCTCCTCCAACTTCCAACACCACCGCCTCCTCCTCCAACTCCCAACACCACCATCAACCCCATCTCTAACAACCACCACCACCTTCACCATCACAATAACCACAACAACATCACCAACAACAAACCCTCCACCCCTTTCCTCTCCGGGCCCAGGCCGCGCCCCCCTCCAGTGGTGCCGCCGCCCCCGGCCGCCGGTGGCGGCCAGCAACTGGTCACACCCCCCTTCTCCTCTTCTTTCTTCATTTCCAATCCTTTCTTTCTTTCTTCCTTTCTTTCTTTTCTTCCTTTTCTTTTTTCCTTTCTTTCCTCTTTTACCCCCTTTCTTTTATTCCCTATTTACCCTTTCTTTCATTCCCTATTTACCCTCTATCATTTCCAACACACACACACACTCTCTCTCACTTTCCCACATCACTTTAACTCTCTCTAGCTCTCTTTATTCCCTCTCTATTCTCTCTCTAGATCTCCTTTCTCCTCTTTCCGTGTGCGTGTACGTAGGGTTCGTGGACTCTCAAATTTTCCTCCCAGTGTTGCGTGTTAATCGCCATGTTAGCCCGCCGAATCCCCTCCCCCACCGAAGCCCGTCACCAAGCCTCGACCGTTGGTTAGGAGAGTGCTTTGTTATCATCATTTCATACTTAGTGATTACTACTCTAGCGTATATTGCATGATACACTGTTATGTGAATGTCTTGTTACCGTTGTTACATGCCTAATAATTGCTATTCTAGCATTTAATACATGATACAAAGTTATACTCATACATGATACAAAGTTATACTCTTTATTCATGCTTTGCGAGTATCTTACTAACGCATGTTACCTGTTCGCTTGTACCGCATTTTCGTTAATCTGGGGCCCTATTAGCTTCACTTAACTATCTTGAACTATCATATCAAGTTAGATGACCTGTTGACTTCTGACATATGTTGTCATGACCTGATATGTATATTTATCTAGTATCGGGCTTGTACTAAATACCCCACCTGATTTCTGGCACTTAATACCTAGCTTACTATCAATTGGTATTGATACACTTGACCTGATACTGTGACACCTGACTGGATTACTATTACACCTGACACCTGTATTACAATATCTAGTCATGATTACCACTTTTACGGAGACTTGACATAATAATTTTACTGCTACCATATGGTACTCCTGAACTCCTGTATTCTTAAATCCCTGAAACAGGGAGACTCCTGATATTATACTCCTGATACTGTACTCCAATATCCATAGTGTGTTCACAGCGATCCAATATACTCCTGATATTATACTCCTGATATTGTACTCCAATACTCCAACGTCTACAGTGTGTTCACAACGATCCAATATCCATGATTATCTTTTTCTTTTCTTTTCTCTTTTACCCCTTTCTTTTATTCCTTATTTACCCTTTCTTTCACTCCCTATTTACCCTTTACCATTTCCAGCACACACTCACTCTCTCACTTTCCCACATCACTTTTACTCTCCCAGATCACTCACTCTCTAGCTCTCCTATTCCCTCTCTATTCTCTCTAGATCTCCTCTCTCATCTTTCCGTGTGCGTGTGCGTAAGGTTCGTGGACTCCTGAATTTTCCTCTCGGTGTTGCGTGTTAATCGCCGTGTTAGACCGCCGAATCCCTCCCCAACCGGAGTCTGTCACCAAATCTCGATCGTTGGTTAGGCTAATGCTTTGTTATCATAGTTTCATACTTAGTGATTGCTACTCTAACTGTCTAACGTTTATTGCATGATACACTGTTATGCGAATGTCTTGTTATCGTTTTTACATGCCTAATAATTACTATTCTAGCATTTAATACATGATACACTGTTATGTTTTTTATTCATGCTTTGCGAGTACCTTACTAATGCATGTTACCTGTTTCACTTGTACTACTAATCTCGGGCCCTATTAGCTCCACTTAACTATTTTGGATTACCGTATCAAGTTTCATGACCCGTTGACTGTCTGACACATGCTGTCATGACCCGATATGTATATGTAACTAGTATCGGGCTTGTTCTGAATACCCTACCTGATATCTGACACTTGATACTTGGCTTACTATCACTTGGTACTGATACATTAGGCCTGATACCGTGATACCTGCCTGGATTACTATTACACCTGACACCTGTATTACAATGTTTACTCATGATTATCACTTTTACAAGGACTTGACATGATAATTTTACTGCAACCATCTGGTACTCCTGAACCTCTGTATTCTTAAATCCCTGAAACAGGGAGACTCCTGATATTATACTCCTGATACTGTACTTCTGTTAATTCTCGTAATTGAATAATCATGGATATTGGATCGCTGTGAACACACTGTGGACATTATCATTGGACAATCCGTAATAATTGAACAACATACACCGGGATGAAAAAAACTGATGGGTACTGATATAGCTTCCATGTTTGTGGTGGCCATACAAATGTTGTACAACTAATACTTGGGATTCTACTTAGAGGCCATCAAGTGTTTTCGTGGGGCGTACTGGTACCCCTACTCCCATGTCCTCCTGCCGGGTGTGCCATAATCCCCTGGGTCTATTCCTTAGGGGAGCGGTGACATCATATTCCTGTTCGGGCGTATACTAAATCCTACAGGCATATAATAAGTCCCGGTACCTAGCGGTACGTTCTGACTCAGTACCGGATACTCCTGAACCGTTGTCCCGGGCATGCAGGGGACCCATTCTAAACATGGTTCGTCGATCTCCATCAGTTTTCAATAACCAACCTCGCCCGACTTGTATGCGGAGGTATATGGTATGAGACATATACCGAAACATACAAATTGGACGAGTCTTAATAATAACTTGATAATTTGACGTCATACCACATGAATTTTTAATGTTGTTTCCATATTATACTATTTATTGTGGTTATTCCATGTTTACATGATTTGAGTACATAACACTGGAAGTGGTACACATGCTATTGCCTATACTTGCTACTTGGTTTCATTTTGCACTCGTTAGGTTGCTTTCTAACAGCCCTAAACTTGTATGTTCAGATCTTGAAGCTTGAATTGAGGTGGACTCTTTAGCTGAGGACCAGACCTTCCTCGAGGAGTAAGCGGATCAGTCGTAGTTTCTTCCCGTCTTGCCTTACTCGTGAGATTCTCTCTTTCAGCTCGTGAGATCTTGTCTTTTGTACCTTGTATAGCCTACTTTTGTGCTTCCTGGTGATGTAATACTTATGTAATATTATGTCACAGTCTGTGATGACTGAGTACTTATACTTTTGTGTTGGAATATATATTACCACTACTTCCGTACTCTAACTCCTGTGTTGTACTGATGCTTAGCTTAAATACGTGATGACGCGTATGTACATCGCAGTAGCGTCTCCGTATCTGTGGGATTAGGGCGCTACAGATTCTAAACACACAGAATTCAGATTCTATTCCTTTCCTCTCTACTGAATTCGGATTTTTGAAGAAAGATCTGGAACAAGATTCGGTCTGAAAAGAAGTACATGAAATTCAATAGATTCTGAAATACAGAATTATTGTCTGAATTTGTGTCTCCTAATAGTGAATAATCCTCCAAATTTAAGACAAATATTCTCCCTGAAATTGTTTTCGTCCAACTATATTGAATTCCTCGTGAAGATACTAATTAACTACGTTCGACTGTACGGTGATTTGACAGTGCTATCCAAATATCGTGAAAAAATATTGTATCTTGAAAGAATAACGTCTAGTAACCCGTTAGCACTGTAGCGGGGGACGTAATTATCTTAAGGAGATTCATTACATGCGTACCTCACTTCAATTGTTGTATAATTGAACTAATGTTCTTTTTACAGGGATTTATTGAAATATTTATGTTCATAAATATTACTGTATATGACATTGATTAGTTATCAAATCTATTCTTACATCTAACATTCTTAAGACAATTATTATTCTTGAAGTTTCTTACTTCTATTCTGATTGAAATTGCAGAAGATGTTTGAGATTAATCAAAATAGTACCAGTAAGGCACCAAACATGTAAATTCAAACGCTGATGCCTGCTCCACTTCCTAATCCGAAGCTAGAGAAATCAAAAAAAATTGATGGCACTAAATTCAAGAGGTGGCAACAGAAAATACTTTTCTACTTGACCACTTTGCATTTGGCCAAATTCCTGCAAAAGAATCTACGAGAACCCGAAACTGATTGGGACGCTATCCTTGCAGTTGATGCATGGACACAATGTGACTTCCTTTACCAGAACTATATCTTAAATAGACTGGATGACTCTTTATACAATGTCTACAGTCCTATTCAAGCGGCAAAGAAGTTATGGGCAAGTCTTGATAAGAAGTACAAGACTGAGAATGCTGATACTAAGAAATTCATCGTGGAATGATTTCTAAGTACAAGATGGTGGACAACAAGACTGTTATCAGTCAGGTGCGAAAATTTCAGTTTATCCTGTACAAGATAGAGGCTGAAGGTATGATTCTACCTGAAACTTTTCAGCTAGCAACTATAGCGGAGAAACTCTCACCTGCGTAGAGAGATTTTAAGAACTACCTAAAGCACAAACAACAAGGAGCTGAAGTTGGAAGATCTCACTGTGAGGCTTCGGATTGAGGACAACCAAAAGTCCGAAAAAAGAAGCAACAAGAACTCTTATAAAGCCAAAGCCAAAGCCAATGTGATTGAAGACTCGAAGGAAAAACGTATACTTTCAAAGGCTTGAAGCGGAAGAAGACTACTCAGAGGTACAAAGATAAAGACCAAGAAGGCAAGATAAAGCGCTTCAAGGGAACTTACTACATCTGCAATAAAGAGGGACACAAGGCGAATGAATGTCGCAGTTGTCCCAAAAAAATAAGAAGTACCATCTACAGGCAAACCTGACCAACCATGCGTTGCCAAGCCTATCAACTGTGGTGCCAGAAGTGAATCTGACAACCAACAATGAGCATTGGTGGGTAAACACTGGGGCTACTCCGCACATCTGCTCTGAGAAAATATTATTCTCTGAATATCAAAAACTAGAGCATGACGAGCAATTCTTCAAGGGGAACTCAACCGTCTCCAAGGTTAAGGGAAAGGGAAATGTCATCCTGAAGTGAACATCTGGGAAGGAGCTCATTATAAACGACGTACTACATGTTCCAGATATCCGCAAGAACCTGATCTCTGGATCAATTCTTAGTAAGAAAGGTTTTAGAATGGTTTTCAAATCAAATAAATTTGTACTTACTAAGAGGGGGGTATATGTGAGCAAGGGTTATCTTACTGATGGCCTATTTAAGGCTAATGTTACTGTTGTGAATAAAAAGTCCGTGTATCTCTACCCTAAGCTCATCAATAAAAAAACTTCTATTTATTTGCTTGATTCTCCTATTTTATGGCATGCTAGATTAAGGCATATCCTTGCAAAACTCGTCTAATTTAAGATGTATTCTTAAGCTCAACTTGAAAGAAATTCGCAAGTGTGAGATTTGTGTTGAGGCCAAGTTTGCGAAAAATTCATTTCACTCAATTGATCGAAATATAGAACCTTTAGGATTAATTCATAGCGACTTGTGTGACTTGAAATTTGCGCCAACAAGAGGCAAAAAAAGTATTTTATTATTTTTATTGATGACTATACAAGATACTGTTATGTGTATCTTCTAAACAGTAAGGATAACAACAACAACTAAGCCATTTATCCCAAGTATTTGGGGTAGGCTACATGAACCAAAAGAGAGTTACGCCGGATTGGGCACATGGATCAGCTTTCTCCACTCAATCCTATCGAGTAATATGCCTTCAGTAAGACCTTTAGCCTCTATATCTTGTCGTATTACCTTCATCCATGTTTTCTTCGGTCTCCCCTGCGCTTTTTTAACTTGCCCTAAATTGATACGCTTTACTCACCAGACTGGCGTATCTGTAGGTCTACGTCGCACATGATCAAACCATCGTAGGTGATTTTCTCTCATCTTCTCTTCTATAGAGGCGACACTTATCTTAATACGAATATCCTCATTTCTCACCTTATCTCTCCGTGTGTTACCACACATCTGACGAAACATGCGCATCTCTGCTACACTCATCTTCTGGGCATGATGTCTCTTTATAGCCAAACATTCTGTGCCATATAACAAAGCTGGCCTAATAGCAGTCCGATAAAACTTCTCTTCAACCATAAAGGAATGTTACGATCACATAAAACTCCTGTTGTCCTCCATCATTTCAACCAGCCGGCTTGGATCCTATGGTTGACATTACTATCGATCTCCCCATCCTTTTGGATAATTGAACCCAATTACTTAAAATGACTGCTTATTGGTATTTCTTGTCAATCTAGTCTCACAATACTATAATCTCAGATTTCCTATTTACTGAATTATACTCCATATACTCTGTTTTGGCCCTACATAATCTAGAACCTCGAGATTCTAGAGTTTGCCTCCATAACTCCAATTTTGCATTTACCTCTGCTCTCGTCTCATCGACTAGGAGAATATCATCAGCAAATAGCATACACCACGGTATCTCATCCTGAATAGCTCTAGTAAGCTCATCCATCACTATGTCAAATAAGAATGGACTCAATACAGATCCTTGATGCAATCCAATTGTGATAGAAAAATCACTTGTTATGTCTCCACAAGTTCTGACATTTGTCACTACTCCATCGTACATATCCCTGATTATGTCAATATATTCGATGGAGACTCCCCTTTTCATCAATGTCCACCATAATACCTCTCTTGGCACCTTATCATAAGCTTTTCTAAATCAATAAAGATCATATGCAAATTTTTTTCCTTTCTCGAAATCGTTCTACAAGTTGACGAAGCAAATGAATAGCCTCTATCGTCGATCGCCCCGGCATGAACCCAAATTGGTTCTTTGATATTGTAACATTCTGTTTTAACCTGTGTTCAATTACTCTTTCCCAAAGCTTCATGGTGTGACACATGAATTTTATTCCACGATAGTTTGAACAACTCTGGATATCACCCTTGTTCTTATAGAGAGGTACTAAGGTACTCTTCCTCTATCATTTGACATCTTTTTAGTTAGCCAGATCTTGTTAAGAAGGTTTATCAGCCATCTCACGCCCACCTCTCATAACCATCTCCATACCTCAATAGGAATTCCATCCGGGCCAACAGCTTTCCTTGACTTCATCCTCTTCAAGGCCTCTTTAACTTTAAATTCGCTAATTCTGCACATATAATTATGGTTCATATCCTGACACTGAATGGTAAGGTCATCCAAGTCTTGAGTAGAACTACCATTGAACAATTTGTCAAAATACTCTCTCCATCTTTCTTTAATTTCTTCATCTTGAGCTAAAACCTTCTGATCCTCATCTTTGACACATCTCACAGTACACAAGTTTCTAGTCTTTCTCTCTCTTATACGAGCAATTCTATATGTATCCTTTTTAACCTCTTTGATGTCTAACTTCTCGTACACTTCTTTATACACTTTAGCTCTTGCATTCTGAACAGCTTTTTTAGCCTCCTTCTTGGCTAGCTTATACCTCTCAAAACTCACTTCATTACAATTTTCTTCAAATCTCTATAAGAGTCTCGTTTGATCTTAATGGCAGCTTTTACCTCTTCATTCCACCATGATGTGTCCTTATATGGTGAAGCACCACCCGTGACTCACCAAGTACATCTTTAGCTACTCTTCTAAACAGTAAGAATGAGGCAATAAATATATCTATAACATATAAAGCTGAAGTTGAGAATCAACTCAATAAGAATATAAAGATTCTAAAATTTGATCGAGGCGAAGAATATGAATCAAATGAAATTAGTGAGTTATGTGCTAAATTTGGTATAATCCATCAAACTACAACATCATATACTCCTAAGCAAAATGGGATTTTGAACGAAAGAATATAACTTTGAAGGAAATGATCAATTTCATGCTCGTAAGTTCTGGAGCTCCACAAAACTTGTGGGGGAAAGCTCTGTTAACTGCAAATTATATTTTAAATATAGTACCCCACGAGAAACTTGGTCTTATACCATTTGAGCTATGGCATAGAAGGACACGTTCTTATTATTACCTCAAAATGTAGGGGTGCCTTGCAAAGGTACTAGCACCACTGCTGAAAAAGACTAATAAGTTAGGAGCAAGAACATGACTGCATATTCATAGGCTATGCCATAGCCTTGAATAGCAGTGCATATAGATTTCTGGTACATAAATTAGAAATACTGAATATTCATGCAAATATGATTATCGAATCTAGAGGTGCTGTGTTCTTTGAAGAAATTTTTCCATACAAATGGGAAGAAGATAAGACTTCTAGAAAAAAATACACGAGATGGCGTTCAGAGACGAAAGCCCCAATGAACCAATTGTTAATGCGGAAGTTGACCAAGAAGAAGTCAGAGATTAAGAATCTCAAAATCTTTTGGTCCATATTTCATAGCATATGCTATTGAAAGCGAGCCTTAAACATTTAAAGAGGCCATATCTACCCCAAAAGCACAAATGCGAAAAGAAGTTATAAATAGCGAAGTAGAATCCATCCTAAGCAATCATACTTAAGAATTGATAAACTTGCCCCCTGGCAGTAAACCAATAAGGAGTAAGTAGATTTTCAAAAGAAAATTAAAACGATGGATCTATCGATAAGTATAAGGCTAGATTAGTAGCCAAGGGTTATCGACAAAAAGAAAGACTTGACTACTTCGATACTTATTCACTAGTAACAAGAATAACTTCAATTCGGATGTTAATTGCGATTGCAGTATTCCACACCTTAGATATCCATCAAATAGATGTCAAGACTGCATTCTTAAATGGTGAATTAAATGAAAAAATTATATGAAGTAACCTGAATAATTTATAGTCAAAGGCCAAGGAACATAAAGTATGTAAATTGATTAAATCCGTATACGATCAAATGCATCTCCAAAATAATGGCATGAGAAATTTGATAGTGTCATGATCAAAGATGGATTCACTATCAATGAATGCGATAGGTGTGTTTATACTAAAATAGTTAAAAATACATGTATCATTATTTGTCTTTATGTAGACGACATGCTGATATTTGGGACTAATATTGAAGTTATTAAGTCCACTAAAAGAATGTTATCTAACAATTTTGACATGAATGATCTGTAATTTAGAAATTAAAATCATAAGAACACCAGATGAAATCAGTCTGTCTCAATCTCACTACGTGGATAAGATGATAGAAAGATTGAAGGAGCATGAGATGAAAGAGAATACAAATTCTTTTCTCCCATACTTTCACCTTTGCAAGAATACAAGTACTGAAATACGACAGTTAGAGTATTCTCAAATAATCAAAAGTTTAATGTATTTAATGAATTGCACTAGACCCGATATTGCTTATGTTGTAAGCAAATTAAGTAGATATACTAGGAACCCTAGTGACGATCATTAGACTGCTTTACTACGAGTAATAGGTTACGTATCATATACCAAGGAATATACTTTGAGATATGAACATTATCCACCTGTGCTTGAAGGATACAACGATGCAAATTGGATTGCAGATTCTGCGGAATTAAAATCAACCAGCGGATACGTAATTACTCTTGGAGGCGCAACAGTATCTTAGAATCTTTTCAAACAAACTTGTTTGCCCGTTCCACAATGGAGTCAGAATTTATAGCCTCAGATAAGGCTGAAGAAGACGCAGAATAATTTCAACAAAATTTGAAAGATATACTATTATGGCCAAAGCCAGTGCTCGCCATATATATTCACTGCAATAATCAAGTAGCGATATCTAGGGCATAAAATTTTATATATAACGATAGGTCTAGACATATTCGTTATAGACATAATACCGTTAAGCAATTACTCTTAAATGAAATTATCTTTATTGATTTTGTATCGTCAATAGATAATTTAGCGGATCCGTTTACTAAAGATTTAAGTAAAGAGCGTATAAATTGCGCATTGAGGGAAGTAGGTTTAAAAACATAACCTTACTGAGTCAGCTTAATGGAAATCTCACTTAGCGACTGGAGATCCCACAGATTAAGTTTAAAAGAAAAAACTAGTTATGATTGACTCTACAAGTAAGCACTTATGAGCTTGACTCCAACCTATTCCTATGGTACACCCAAGTGCTTTCTAAAAGTGAATTAAGGATAAGCTTAACGCTTTTAATGATGGCTATATTTTGTTATTAAAACAAGTGGAGTAGAGTAGACTATTCTTAATAGGACGATCACCTATGTGAATATAGAGCTGGGTTAGCTCTTTGGGAGTCTCTATGGAGGCTGTGATTCCCTAAAAATACTCTCTGAAATTAAGAATGTTCAGGGCCATAATAGACACAACCGAGAACCAAAGTTGATTTTAAAAAACTACTGTGTGAAACTTGTTGACTTAGCTTACACAAACGGCTGACAGTTCAAAACTTAGTTCACTGATTAGCCAATAAGACGATAAAGTTTTCGCTATGAAAAGTTCAAGACCTTTCACCTATCCTGATGCAGTTCTTTTCTAAAGTACCTCTCATTATAGAGTTAGTCTCTTTGTGTGTCAATTCCTTAAATCTCCATTTATTGTAGGGCATTGTTGGGAAAAATGAAGAATTAAAGTGAATCTTTGAGCTAAATTAAGGTGAGATCCGTTGATAAAATCAACTAGATAATGGTTAGTGTGTTCTCCTTCCATTGAGGATAAATATGTATATTCACATGTTCAATTTCGTTTTTGAATGAATGAGATTCAAGTCTAAAGTTAACCTAATTTAAAAGCTAAAAAGAATTAAAATGTTGCTAAAATATTTAGTCCCATTTTGGATATGGAGTGGACATTTGAAGTGTTTAAATAGAGAAATATGAAAACAAAGGGCGTGCCCTTTAATTATTTGGAGTTTTCGGGCGCGTTTGAGGGAAAATCATGCCCAGACACGCACGCGCGCGCCGCCGCCTGCCCGTCCCAGCGCCTGGGCCCGGGTTCGAGTGCAGATCTAACCCGGTCCAGTTCTTTTTGAACCGGGCCACATGGGTGTGGTGCTATAGCGGATCTCGACCCGAATCCGCGCTGCAACGGTTAGCGGTTCCTGTCCCAACCGTTGCAGCGGTTCCTGTTTGAAACAATTGCAACGGTTCAAATAAGAACAGTCGCAACTGTTCCCGTCGTGCTCTAACGATTTTCCGGGAGCGCTATAAATATTGCTCCTTTCCATGGATTCTAAACACACAGATTTCAGATTCTCTTCCTCTTCGCTCTACTGAATTCGGATTTTTGAAGAAGGATCTAAAACAAGATGCTGAAAAGAAGTACAGAAAATTCAACAAATTTTGAAATACAGAATTGTTGTCTGAATTTGTGTCTTCCTAACACTGAATAATTCTCCAAATTTAAGACAAATATTCTTCCTAAAATTTACAGTGTTCTAAAAAACGTTTTAAGCGGCCGCTTAAGCGTTTTCGGCCTAAATCCGAAAGCTTTTTGAAGAAATCGCTTGAATTAATCGTTCGGGCGCGTTTAAAGCGATTACGCACCAATTAAGCGGTAATCGCTTTACAAAAAACGTTTGATTAAACGTTCAAATGGCCTGTTTATTGAATGGATTCGAATTGGATCCATTTAAATTTTTGAACCTGAACCTGACCCAATACTTGGGGGGTATAAATTGCATCTAAGTTGAGAAATTAGGGCTCGAGCCCTAAATCAGTCCCGATCGTGAATTTCTCTCCCCTGCGACCTGCGACGACGACCTCTCCCCTGCGACGACGACCGCGACGACGACCTCTCCCCTCGGCGAGATCTCCCCCTGCAGTTTTCTCCCTCCAGCGGTGAGATCCTCTCCCGCGGCGACCTCTCTTGCGGCGATCTCCCTCCCGCGGCGATCTCCCTCGGCGATCTCCCTCCAGCGGCGAGATCTCCTCCTGCCCCGTGATTTCTCCCCTTCTCTCCCGACGAGCTTCCCCCTCTCCACCAGCGACGACGCCCCCTGCTGCTACCTCTCCTCTGCGGCGAAAATCCCTTGCAGAGTTCCCCCTCTGCGAGACGAGTACCCCCGGTCAGCTCTCTCTCTCTAACTGAAATGGGAATCATGGGTTCATTATATTTTTTTAATCTCTTTCAGACTTTCTCTAACATTTGATTCTTATTTAGGTTGCAGGTTGCTCGGTTGTTCCCAGCTACGAGATATTTTGATAAGCAGAAGCTAAATACAAGAGGAATTGTGAAGGTTGATCTCTCATCTTCTATTTTCCCCTTTTTTTGGGTTAATTTTGTGCAAAAATGTGATATTTTTCTATAAATTTTGCTTTGTTAGTTGCTGTGCGGCTGCTTTCTTAGTTGTTCATTAATTTTTTGTTAGTTGTTGATTAATTTTGATTTAATGAAATGATAACGTGTAGATTTGTCTCTACTGAAATGATAAATTAGTGTAGATTATGATTTTAATTTCCAGTGGATTGATTTATATAGATTGAGAAAATGAGATTAATGTAAGTGTTATTTTTGTGCTTTAATTTTGTAGACAATGTCCCTGCTTTGAAAATAAACAGTTTACTAATTTAGTATTTCTTTTAGAGAATGTCCACACTTTAATTTAATATATCCTTTTTTAAATCAAGAACTGTTACGAGTTAAAATATCATTTTTTAAATTCAAGAACTATTATGAGCCACAATATATCATTTTTGTTGTGACTAGTGGTCACTAGAAGAGTGAAGTACTGCATACTGAGAGCTTGTCATTAAATTTGCTGTTTGCACGTGTTCACGCTTCACACATGATAAAGTTAATTACATATGCAGCCTTTGACAATGTCATTACATATACAGGCTTTTACAATGTGTAGATTTTTTTGGAAGTAGCACAAGACAAAATTGAGTTGGTTTTTTTCCTTGCCAAAGTCCTGCAACAAATACAAAAATTCAATTAGTGAAATAATAATAGAATGAATAAAAATGCACAAAATAAGCCATATAATGCACAAAAATGATAATATGTGTAGAATGAATAAAATTTCAATTATTTCAATTATTTCAATTATTTTATGTTATTATCTTGATGTGTTTGATTTTTTTATTTTGTGTTGTGTGAATGAATTTGGATATAGGAACATGTCTTCTTCGGCATCCAATGCAAGTGTCAGTGTTAGTGGCTCACGTTCAAGTGGGCAACCAAGTGCATCAAGTGAAGATATTCCACCGAAGCCATCGGGCTCTACTGATATTGGGTGGAATTATGGAAAACTTGTTAAGAAAAATTCTTATAATGAAGTGAAGTGCAATAAATGTCACAAAATTGTCAAAGGAGGAATTTACAGGTTTAAGCAACATGTTGCTGGGATAGGAGGGGATGTTAAAGCTTGTGTGATGCAGACCGATGAAGACAGAAAGATAGTTAGGGAATTTTTGTCTGGACCCCAGAAGAAGAAAATAGAAAAGAAGAAGGCTGAGAATGAACTTTGAGAAGAGGTGCGCATTTTGGCAGAAAAAGAGTCAATGGATACAGAACTCGTCGTTGAAAGAGGCCTCGTGTAGTTGGTCCATTAAACACGGTCGTGGCTAGTGGAAAGTGGAAGCAAACATCAATCAATGAAGCCGAGAAGAGAAAATACAAGGAGTTGGTTCATGATCATTGCGCCATGTGGGCTTATGCTAAAGGCATTCCTTTTAATGCTTTTGATGATGAAGAATTTAATTTATTTTGCGAGTGTGTTGGTCACCATGGACCTGGGTACAAGGGACCGAGCCAGTACCAGTTTAGAGTGCCTCTTTTGAACAAGGCATACAAGAAGATTGATGAAGAGATGGGACAGGCTAAAGAATTGTGGGATGAATATGGATGCAGCATTCTAACTGATGGGTGGACAGATAGGAAGCATAGGAGTGTAATGAACTTGTGTGTTCATTGTAAGACAGGCACACATTTTCTTAAGTCTATTGAAGACTCGGCCAATGCACACACAAGAGAGTATATCTTCAATGGGTGGAGAAGTGTATTCAGGAGGTTGGAGAAAATCGTGTGCTGCAAGTGGTGACAGATAATCATCCTTCTAATATGGCGGCGAAGAACATGTTGAAGATTACTCGACCTAATATTTTTTGGAGTAGCTGTGCGGCCCACACAATTGATCTTATGTTGGAGGCTATTGGAAAGCTTCCAAAGTACAAGTTGGTGATTGAGAAGGCTAGATCGCTCACGGTCTTTCTTTATGCACATCATAGCACTCTCGCATTGATGCGTGAATTCACTAATAGACGAGATCTTGTTCGGCCGGGGATTACTAGATTTGCCACCACCTTTCTTAGCTTGAGTAGTCTTGTGGACAAGAAGTCACAGTTGGCTGCTATGGTGTCTTCAACTAAGTGAGATGATAACAGGTGGTCGAAGACAGAGAAGGGGAGAGCGACTAAGGCTACAATTTATTCTGATGTCTTTTGGACCAATGCAAGGGAGCTTTTAAAGATGTATACTCCTCTTTTCAAATTGTTAAGAATTGTCGATGCCGATCGAAGGCCCTCCATGGATTTTGTGTATGGTATGCTTGAAGATGCCAAGAATGAAGTTCAAGCTGCTTGCAATAGGAAAGAGTCTACCTATCGGCCGATAATTGATATAATTGAGAAAGAATCTAGAGGAAGACTTGATACCACACTTCATTTGGCTGCCTACTACTTGAATCCCTATTATTATTATAGGGATAGGACAGTCCAAGACAGTTCACGTGTGATTACTGCACTTATGAGTTGTATTAATGTGTTTTACCACGATGAGGACATTCAGGATAAAATTGGTTCAAGTGAGGTCCTTTCGTACAAGATGAAGGAGGGACTTATGGGAAGTGGAATGGCGGAAAGGTACCACAAGAGTTTTAATGGCACAGACAATTTTGATCCAGGTAATCTTGAGGTATAAAATCACTAATCATGATTTTTTTTTAAATTTTCAAGTTACTAAATTAGTGTGATATATTTCATTAACAGCACATTGGTGGAGTTTCTATGGAGGGGATATCCCCTACCTTCGAAAGATGGCAATCAAAATTCTAAGTTTGACCAGCAGCTCATCAGGATGTGAGAGAAATTTCAGTGTGTTTGAGGGGGTAAATATACTAAGACTTGTATCAGTTTCATTCATTTAAATATGAAGTTTCTTATTCTTTTTGCTCTAATTGATTTTTAACAATATGTCATTGTGTGATATACTGAAGTTTGTAGATACATACTAAGAAGAGGAATAGACTGGATTCCAAAAAGTTGAATGATCTTGTTTTTGTGCAATTCAACAAAAAAATGACACGAAGGAGAACTGCAAAGAAGAGGAATGGGCAAGAGTACAAGGATGTTCTTGTAGGTGAAGATGATTCAAGAGCATTACATTGGAAGAGCACATTCGTTAGAGAGAGAGAGAGAACAATGAGGAAGAAGAGATCTTCCCTGATTCTGGCCTTACATTGGATCTTGTTGCAGTGGCAAGTGGGGCTAATGAAGATCATATTAGAAGGAGCAACAGAATTGCAGGGAAAAGAGCTGCAGATAGGAGTGCACAAGGGGCTCGTCTAGTGCGGTACTTGATGACATTTCCGAGGGTAATGAAGATGGAGAAAATTTGGGAGAAGATGATTGTGTTGACATTGAAGACTTTGTAGATAGTTCTAAGGAGTCAGATCTCGATATTCGCTATGAAGATGATGATGAGGAATGAGGATGAGTAGATGGAGTTGGAGATGAGCTATTTATGTTATTTGAATATCAAAAACTTGTCTTTATCTTTTGGATTTGGATGTAAAAGACTAATGACTTATGTTATCGTTTTGTGATTATGATGTTGGACTTGATATTTTGTGATTATGTACTTATGTGATTTGCTAATACTTATTTCTAACTTTGTTTTTCGTTTCATTAAGTTTTTTTGATAATTTGTATATTTGAACTTTGATAGATTAATCGTCTAATAGATCCTCTTCTTTTTCTATTTACAGATAATTATTTGCACTCGGAAGGAATTTGCTGGTTCATCATTTAACCCATCATACCACGAGCAAAAAAGATAAGTCCTCTAACTTTTTAATTTCCTCTTAGTACTAGCAATTAATTTTTCAAGTTATGTTTGCTATATATTTTATGTTTTTTTTGAAAGTTTATAGTATTTGCATGTTTTAAGTATTATAATATTATTATATATTAAAATAATAATAAAACGTGTAATCCGTTTAATCACCGTTTAAACCGTTTAGGCATTATGCGCTCCCGGACCGCGCGCGTACTAAAACCGCTTTCTAGAACATTGAAAATTTATCTTCGTCCAATTGCATTGAATTCCTTGTGAAGATACTAATCAACTACGGTTCGACTGCACGGTGATTTGGTAGTACTATCCAAATAAAGTGAAGGAGTGTTGTATCTTAGAAGACCAGCGTCCAGTAACCCGTTAGCACCGTAACGGGGGACGTAATTGTCATAAGGAGATTCGCTACAAACGTATTTCACTCCAATTGCTGTATAATTGATCTAACGTTCTTTTTACAGGGATATACTAAAATATTTATGTTCATAAATATTATTGTATATAATATTGATTAGTTATCAGATCTATTCTTGCATCTAACATAACATCACCGCGCCTCCAAGGCTCTGACACACGATGCAAAGTTTGTAGGGCTGATCATGCTCTTCTTCTTCTGGAGTAAGTTGGCGGTTCTTTTTCAACTCAGAAGTTTTGATCTCATGAATCTTTTCTATCACTCCAGGTATGTCCTGTGTGCCATGCTTACTGATGGAATATCTCCAATACCCGAATGAATTAGCATTAGCAAAGTGTAAGAAAAGCCCATGTATATAGCCCATAACTAGCTAAAGCATTAGAAATCAATGAGTCCGTATGAAAATTAAGCTTTATTGCTCCTAAGGCATCCATCACCAACTTGGTTATGCCACCCACTACCCATCAAGTTGGACTACCCATTCCATTCATTCTGACGTACATACTATGACTTAGGACCCCGATGTATAAACACCTACTATCCAAAGAAGACTAATGAGTCACTATACCACAAGTCTATGCACCTACTCAGAATCTTAGAACCAGGAGGAACTTATTATATGCCATTGCTCACTAAGGCTCTCAGGTGACTGTCCGTGACAATTACAAGCAGATTATAGTACAAAAGCAATTATTATCATTATACATTCCCGCATGCGCACTTACTTGAATGAAGAAATATTCTTGTCAATATGCTCCCTTGAGACTAGTCCATGTAACTTTCCAAGGAAAATGTCATAACCTGCCATAATTGAGTGACAACTTATGAATATATTAACAGTAACGACTGCATACTTGATTCATTTCGCTGACACCAACCTTGGTCATAAGCTGCAAATGCAGGAGACCCAACGACACCATTAGAAACCCATCTGACAGAAACAAATGAGACACATTAGGTTAAATGATACAATGCATCGTAAAAATAATCATGCCAGCTTTGCTTTTAAGTCATAGCTTAAAAAAAAAATAGTTTGGCTTTGGCCACTGATCTGCAAACTACTGTCTGGAACTGGACTTTGGCTGATTTCAAACAGCATCAGCTAGCCAAGTCATTACAAGAATTTAAAATTCTCAACTTTAATACCCATGCTATGTGCTTTAAACTTATTTTTGAAGGATATGGACTAGTTTCTGGACTATGTTGCGCAGACACTTTTATTTTTGAAAGCATATCGTGTCAGAGAAACATCTGACACCACACTCCTGCTGTCTCGTTGCTCTTTCATATATACTATTCTAGAATTTGCTGTGCTGATGGTTCGTTCCCTATCCTGTCAATGTGTCTGAGCACACTTTTTAGCTTCTGCACAAATTCAACAAAAATTAGGATCACTGGACAATGTTTTCTACAGGTTAAATATAATACACGCAATTTTCTTAACTGAACCTGCTACTTGTGAAAGAGAGAATAAAAATTGTGTGTGATGTAGTTTTTGCATTTGTAAGAAGGGAGGAGGTAGTTTCAATTGATGACGAGGGAGAACAATTTGCAGCCACCGAGTCATAATTGATAAAGCAAATGACCAGGTATAATCTAAATAATCATGTACGAGTCAGTACAAACGATATGATACTTGGTCCAACTGGGAGATTGCCCTCAACAGCGCTGAATAGAGAAAGGGAAAAAAAAAACAAAGGTTCACCAAATCACTTTAAAGAACTAGGGGAAAGGGTATCTTATTGTTCTTGAGTTGCATGCTGTGATTTATGCAATCAGTCACAAGCAGAGCATTATGGCTCAGATGCAAGTTATCCAACACGAAGATTCTCTAATCCATATACGAGGAGATAGCATACTAAAACCCACTTGTCCACTAAAAACTTTCATGAAATATTCCATGCTGTAGATATACTACCTTTTGCGAATCACGCCTGTCAAGCATGCAGCATTATCATATTAAGATCATAGATGAAGACACAAAAACCAGACAGAAAACAAAATTTTGAAACCAATTACCTTGGGATTCTCTCAAGAAGCAGAACATAGCCATCAGAAGTGACCACACGAATAGCCTCATAAGGAATACCTAACAGGAGGTTCAGATAAGAGTTTCAGAAGCGACATAATAGCATTAAAATATGCAAAGCACTTGTGCACGAGTATATTCATCCTTGGCGTCTAGCCAACAACACCCTCCTGGTCTGGAGTTCTTGGTAAACTAAAGTGGAACTAGTTTGGTTTATCACATTTCTCTCACAAGTTATTTTGGAAACTAAATTTTCCACTCAGATACTCTGCAAATAAAACCATAAGCAAACTATAGATTTAAATACATGAGCATCTTGCATATATACTCTCATGATCATACTTATTGCTCCTACAGATATCAAATTAAATATTTCATTTATACCCCCTTACAATTATCCTTTACATCCATACCTTGTACATTTTTTTTATAAATTTGATATCTACCATCAACCATAAATATCCATGTAATGATTTTTCCTTATACTCTGAAAAACCCTAAAAGTTCACTATTCTATTTCATTTGTAGTAGATCACCAATTCCTTGTGAGAGAGAGTATATGATTATGATTATCAGGCATAATATCACTACAAAGGATATTGCACATAACACATTGATTCAAATCTAGCCTAATGACAAGGGCTATCGCGCATAATGACAGCTTCTACTAGTTCATAGGGAGCTTCATCACCAGCCTCAATGATGAATAGAGACTTGCTTCCAATTGGATCTGCCAATTCTGGTACAAATATTTACCTATCAATTGACTATATATTTCCATAAGGAGACAACAAATAAGAAGCAAAAACAAGTAGTGACTTGTTACCCAGCTCTGTGATAACATCTTGACATGTTCGAGCATCCGTATTTAAAGAATGGTGAAATGTAGTCTGCCTCTCAGTTGGAGTTGGATCAGCATTACCAAGCATAGCCGTTGGAACAGCCACATCGTTGTCACTATCATACCCATCTTTCTGACTACTTCCATGATTAGAAATCCATTCGAAAAGTTAATGGTAGATTTCTGTAGGTGAAGCAGAAAATGTGCTGCTTTATGAACCATGTCAAAATTGCTTCTATGAAAATCTCAATGCTAGGTATGAGAAGCCAAACTTTTAATTCTGATAAATTAAACTAGAAAAGTTTTATATAAGACAAGAAGATTAAATGAACGAAAATCAAAAATGTCACTATGAAAACAGAAAACAGGGTTACATGTTGTTGCACTATGAAGATAACAAATCAGGAAATATAACATTCATGATACCTCAATCACTCCACGCCTCCGGTCAGTAGTGCGCTGGACAGTAGGATCCTTTATGTGGGGGATTTCAGAGTAGAACGAGGACCTGATAACAGGTCAGAGCTTGGTGAAAGATTAGATTGAGCTCCATTTTATCTTAGCCCAGTTAACTGAAAAATTACAATTGGCATCCAGAGGAAACTGTTGCAGTCCATGGAATCCAGGAAAGCAAGTATTTGATCAAACGTAGTACATAACTATCATATCTATGGAAACTGCTTGCACGAGATAAACATGAAGCATGAGATAATGGAGATGAAGGAAGCAAGTCTTCCTCATTCTCTTCTTCGCTGGATATATAGTCTACACTTGACTAACTGTCATAATCCACAAGTTCATGAATAAATTCATTGAAGGAAGAAACACCACTGTCACCAAAGGAATGCTGACATGTTAGAAGTTGTTCTAATGGTTTCGAGTTTCAACAAGATGAGAGCAATGCAAACTGCATCGCTAAATAAACCAGAAGCATACACAACATCAGAAAATCCATAACTGGTGAGTATGACAATGTGCAGAAACTACATAAACAAGATAGAATAAAGAGCAAGAGAAAGTTCACTCCAGGGTACTTTTTCGGCACAAAAGTTAACGGACATATCAATCAGAATCATAAACCCAAAGGTAAAATATATTAAATGCTTATCTATACGCTTCAATTTATTAGTGAAACAGGGTTCGAAGTATCGATCGTTCCAGTACAACTCAGCTGAATTGTAATCGGAACGGAGCTCGCCGTGACCAAACCGAGACCCGAGCCGCAATTTGTGAAGGATTTTTGACCGACTTGGGGTTGACTCGGTCAAACTGACCGAATTACGAAACAACTCGGGTTAAATCGGCCGAGTCGAATGAGTCAATGTCGATTCATTCCCGAGTAGATCAAAATTCAGCTAAAAAATTATACATGTACCGGTTCAGATATCGCCTACGAGATCGCCTCTGCCGCCGCAGGTAACTCTCGCCTTATCTCTCTTCCCCCATCTCCTCCCTCCCTCTCTCTTCCCCGATCCGTCTCTCATTCTCTCTCAGAGAGAGAAACTGAGAGAGTGATCGGGAAGAGTCTCCCCCTCTCTGTATCTCTTTCCCGATCTATCTCCCAATCTCTCTGAGAGAGATCGGGAAAGAGAGTCTCTCTATCTCGTAGGTCTCTCTTTTCCTCTCTCACTCTCTTACCCCCGATCTCTATGTCTCTTTATCTCCCCCCCTCTCCCCCCCTAAGTCTCACGTACCCGATCTCCCTCCCATTCTCTGCCTTTGTCTCACCCCCTCTTTCTCTTAGTGTTAATTTAATTTAGTTAATTTAAGTATATATGATTTAGTTAATTTAATAAGACATGATTAGTTAATTTAGGAAATATAATATAAAGTTAATTTAATTTAAGTGGATATGATTTAGTGAATTTAATATACATTAATTTAATTTAAATTAAGTAGATATGATTTAATTTAATTTAATTTAAAATTTAATTTATTTTAAAAGTATAGATGTAGTCTTAAAAGTTAATTTAATTTAAAGAATAGATTTAAAATTTATTTTAATTTAATTTAACATGTTATTGTTTTAATTTCACAATGCCTCCAAAGCATCATGCCATTGAATGAGAACATGACAATATCTTCTCTATCTCTCTATTATAACTATAACTCAATTCTTGGAAGATGTCCGAAAAACTCATATAGAATTACCTAATGGTCAGTCGTATAAAATATGGGATGATTCTACGAGCTACAAAACCTAAAAAAGATTCACCAACGTTGCACATTTGAACTACTGACGACAGCTATGCTGATGACAGCTCGATCTCCTCCCACCATAGATTCTTGACCCGTCAGCTTTTCGAATTCATAGTATTTAATAAAAATAACAGTGTAGTATCGTATACACAACATTAGCTTACAGTAAATTAAGTCTGCTAGCATCAAATATGAACCTTATATTAACAGAAAATAAATTTAAAAAAAATATATCAAGCGCCTATGAGATCAAGTCATCCAAAACGGCAGATCAAACGGCAGCTTTATAACCCCAGACGCAATCAATAGGAGAAAGAGCCACACCGGCAGGATCTTCAGGCACGTTACCATCAGAATCTGTTGCCCTGCATGAAAATTACGGTATTTTCCGGGTCAATTTCATAAAATTACCATGATTTTTTAACCTAAAATGAGGATGGAGTTACCGGCGCGAGCATTGGCCTCCGTCTGATCGACCACCCACTCCGCCGCCTCCCGGAGCTTCCTCTCGGCGGGCCCCTCTGTCTTCCCAATCGGAGTCGAGGACAGCAGATCCAAGAACGAAGGCGACGGGGAGCCCGAAGAGGAATTCGCCCTCATTCGCAAGGGATCGTCGTCGTCAGCGAGACCGATCGCCCTTTGGACTTCGGCGACCGTGGGCTTCTGCTGCTTAGGCCGCCGCCTCGAAGAAGAGAAGGGGAGCCGTTGATACGGCGGCGAGCGTCGGAGGAGGCGAAGGGTGTGACGGCTGGAGCTAGTGTGGCCATGGCCATTGCTTTTTTTGGGTTTTGGGCGAGAGCACGTAGATATTTGTGAAGTGAATTTATCACTAATCTGGGACTCAGGGGCCAGGGTCCAAAGCCCGACCCGATATTGTCCGCCCAAGTTCAAGCCCACCACTCATTTGGTTATCCATAATTTACATGATGAATGGTGAAGATGAAGATGAAGTCGCCAACGCGTTACTTTCCCGTACTTTCCCCCTATTTTCCTCATTAAAATAACCTAAATCCAAGTCAATTCTTCGTCTCTCCGTCCCACTTTCTGTCAAAATGGCGGTGAAGCAATTGATCGTGGCCGTCGAAGGAGCAGCAGCCCTAGGCCCCTACTGGCAGACCATAGTCACCGGCTACCTTGAAAATATCATCAGGTTTGAATATTTCTTCTTCTCCTTTCTCTGTGCTTGTAATGATATTGACAAAAATTGTTTTCTTTTTGGGTTTTTGTTTGTGTTGAGGGGAATAGTGGAAATATTATTGTAATGTTAATGTAAACCATTTGTTGGCTGAGCTAACTGTAATTTTCCTGCTTATTTTGTGATGTTAGAGATGGGTTTTTGGGTAAGATTAGAATGGACATGGAAAACTGTGCCCTTTGTGGCTGCGGATTCTCAGTTGGCGCTTCATTTGACGAGAAATGGGTACCCTTTTGGTTCTAGCTCTGAATTGTTGAAAGATAATTCGATCTGAGAAGTGAGAATCATAGGTCTATCAGAGTAATACAAATTGGAAAGTTGGGGAAATGAAAGAAAAAGTTCATCTTGTTTATTTATTTGAAATACCAAATTCCAATATACAAACTAGTGTACCTAGTACAGTACAAATACATGATCACAAACCGAATGACAAGGTCCAACATAATGTTAAATGTAAACGATTAGTTGGATGAGCTAACTCTAATTTTAAGTTTATTTTTAAAGTTAGAGATGGGTTTTAAGGTAAGAATGGACACTGAAACCTATGGCCTTTGTGGCTGCTGATCTCAGTTGGGGTTTTGCTCATGAGAAATGGGTATCCTTTTAGTTATAGCTTCTGGATTATATAAGATAATTCAATCTGAGAAGTGAGAACCGTTGTCCATAAAGTGACCAATATTGAAAAGTTGGAGAATGAAAGAAAGAGCCCATCTTGTGTTTATTATTGAGAGGCAATTGAAATACCAAAGTCTAAGATAAAAAAACCATAAGATCAACCTAGTATAGTACAAATACGTAAGGACAAGGTCTATCATAATATTAGTATAATGTTAATGTAAACGATTTATTGGATGAGCTAACTCTAATTTTCAGTTTATTTTGTAATCTTAGAGATGGGTTTTAGGGTGAGATTAGAACAGGCACATAAATTTTTGTCCTTTCTGGTTGTGGATTTTCAGATGGTATTTTTAGACAGTGCTTCGTTAATGAGAAGTGGGTACCCTTTTAGTTCTAGCTTTGAAATTGTTGAAGATAATTCGATCTGAGAAGTGAGAAGCATAGGTCCATCATAGCGACTAACAGTGGAAAGTTGGTAAATGAAAGAAAGAGCCCATTTATTTATTTATTTATTTATTGAGAGGTAACTGATATACCAAAGTCTAACATACTAACAAGAAACAATAAGATCAACCTAGTATAGTATATCACACGAGCACAAACCGAGAGCACAAGGTCCGACATAAGCTCGAACCGTTATTGTTGTTTGTTAATTATGATCATATAATGTAGTTGTTGCAGATAATTGGACGTGTAAAATCTGATTTGGCTGAAAGGGGGAATTATAAAACCATGTTCCTTAGATATATTTCCTTCTAAGACAATTATTTGTAGACTGTACTTGTAGCCGTGTTATACCAGAGCCTTTTAAAATCTTACTAAAGCTAAATGTATAAGTTACATAAATGTGTTATTTCACTAAAAAAACAATTCTTTTTATAGATGCAATCGTACAAGTAGTTAGGAAAAAAACTGTTCCCTTTCTCCTTGTATTTTTATTAATTTTTGTAAGATATTCAAACAAAACCAGGCTCATTTGGGGGTCTCTTAACTACCATTTGATCATTATGATACAATTTGATTGGAAGCTGCGCTAAGAGAAATGTCTAGTTTAATATCAGAAGGTTATTCGTGGTTCATAAATGGTATGCGAAAGTTATCTATTACCAATTGTATTTGTTATAATCTGTTCAACCTTGCACCATATCATATGGCGCTAGCATTGGATGATATTAGGAGTGGTTAACTGCCAAAGAGGAAGCGCGCAATATTCTATAGTTATGGATGGCCAATAAGTGATTTTGTTATTCTTCATTTTTTTTATTTTTATCACAGGATTGGTAATAAGAATTCGAAACCTTTCAAATGCTTTGATGAGTGATTCTTTAAGTTCACAGTGTTCTTTTTTAGAGTCTAATAACGGGCTTTTGACTTTTGTTTTGGTTAGTTCTGTTGTAGTGTGCAAATTGCTCATATTAAAATTGAAAAATAGAAGTTATTCATATGATTATGTGATTAGCTACAAATGTTAAAGCTTGATTTTTGAAGACCACGTTGGTGAATAAAAGAGGTCACATAAGACATTGAAAATATATATATATATATATATATATATATATATATATATATATATATATATATATATATATATATATATATATATATATATATAATTGCTTATCTCATGAACCCCACCCCACCCCCACCCCCCCACCCCCCCCCCCACCCCCCCCAAAAAAAAAAAAAAAAAAAAAACTACACCCCCGCCCCCCAACCCTACACACACCACACACAACAACAACAGAAAAGATAAAGAAAACACACCCTCCCCCCACTCTGGAGTAGAAATGTAATGATATGGTGTTTCCATTATGTGTTCAAGCTTTTAACGTCAAGTAACATCTATAATTTTTTGGCAGGTCACATCTTGGTGAAACATTATCATTCATGAATTAATATTTTTTTAATTTTTTTTGGAATTTTTTGAAGAAATCAATTTTGTTCAGAAGTCTGCGTTTGAAGGTATATTCACTTGATTTGGTTTTATTTGAGAAAAGCTTTTATTATGATAGGTTCATCACTTGTATAAAACTAATCTATGTTGCCTTACACCTAACACCATTATAGTGAATTAGACCTGTCAGAGAGAATCTGATGTGAAACGTGTATGAGTGTTTGAAAATCAGCGATAAAATCACTAGAACTCATGCTTTACCAACAAGTTACGATCGTTGGGTAGGAAGAATTAAAACTAATAATATCAGTTAATGGGTTTATCAGAATAATATGCATGAACTGATCGATCTCAAAGTAAGCATAATTAACTAGTGCCACTTATATTTCGCAGGAAAAGTTCACAATTAATAAAGAACCTACTGAATTGAAGAGAAGCAGAATTATACAAGCTTACCTATATTTGGTGGACAACACTCAAATCGCTAACAATTTAGAGATGAATTATCAGACCCAAAATAACTGATTGAAATCATAAAACGTACTTAATGAAAATCACGTCGACCTTAGTGTCCTGCTGGTACATAGCCCTGTCTTTCACGAATCCAACGTTTTGCTTCGAGAACAGCTTGAATTGGACTCCAGATGACTGAAAGTAGCCCGAAAACAAAATGTGATATGTTAGCGGGTTTGGTTTGCTTAATGGGCCTGTACTACTGGAATGGAGTGAGTCAGCACTGTAGCGGGTCGGATCTGCAAAGCTTGAATTGGAGAGGATCCGGATTTGAAACAAATTGGATCAGGATCTGATTATTGCAACTTGGATTGGGTTGCTTCCTTTTTTAAAGTTTGAAGTGGATCGGGTTCGATCGGGTCGGGTCTCTTATGAACCCGAACTGAGTTGACTTCAACAGCATTGACGATAGGGCGGAGGGGTTGGGTTTGGCTGACGGCAGTGTGAAGGGGATGGGCTAGATGGCGATGATGAGAGCAGGAGGCGGTGGATTGGGGTCTTAGCGGCTATGCTGGCGGTGGTTGATGGAAGAGGTGGCGGTGATGAAGGCAGAGGGTGAGCGACGATTACAGTCGAGCTGCAGTCGAGGGGAAGCGAGGGCTTGCTGACGTGGTGGCGCAGCCGCAAGTGGAGACGGAGATAGGGAGGGTGACACTGATGGCACGACAGGGGAAAAGAGGAGGCTGAAAGGGGAAGATGACTGTGGTGAACAAGGAAAGGAAAGAAGGAGAAACAGATAGGATGCCTGCGGGGAAGAAGACGTGAGGGGACGAGAGGAGTGGGGCTTGCGACAGCGGTTGCGGGCGATGGCGGCTGTAAGTGGGTGGGAGAGAGGCAGGATAGGGAGAGAGAGGCTACTTGGCTGGAGGGGGACAGAAAGAATTAGGGTTAGGGTTTTGATAAAAGGGGTCAACACGAATTAATCCTAAAACACAATTTAGTCGATCACAATTTTTCTCAACATTCAACATTAATTTATTCATAATAAATGAGCCTTTAAATAGGCTTTATAAAATCTAATTTTCAGAGTACAACCGATATGATACTAAACTTCAAATAACAAAAAAACAACTACAAAAACAAAAAAAATAAAGCCAAAAATACATAATAATTCGGACTATTTGAACAAAATTGAAGCGACTCGTCTTCTCTAACAGTGATAGATGCGCCAAAATCGTATCTAGATGTCCATATTAGAATAACTTTGTCGTAAGCCTTAACACGATAGGTTATGGAATGACAATGTTTTTCAAGCAAACTTAGCATTCCGCTCACTTGGGTCATGTGAAAGGGCCTCCAGCTTTCACAAGATTTGCTTAGAAAAGATATCGCTCGGGTAAATAAATATATTTTGTGAGGGATGATGCTTAACCCAAACCTCTTAAACCTGGAGCCAAATGTTTGAAGTATACCATATACTGGCTATAAACTGCTAAATATACTGGTATCACAGGGTTGTGGTAGCATATAGAACAATATATTAGTCTGACCAATACTAGTCCTTAAATCCTGTACAACGTTGGTACACTGGCCAATATCCACTTTTCAAAGGCAATATTGGGTGATATGATGGTTATTATATTGCGCGCGCACGCGCACACATATATACATGCGTGCACACACACACATATTTGTATGTATGTATATGTTAGGATTAATTGATAAGGTAAAACTATTACACAAGCTAGTAGATCTTGTGCAGTACTCAAAGCAAACTTTCCCTCATTACGCACACACATAGACATGTCATTCTGGAAAGATTTGAGGCCGAATCATTCCCACTCAAATACAACCATATAACATTCGAATGCAAGATCTACTCCGTTGGAGTTGATCTACATCATTTCAAGTAACTAAAAGTCAAAAATCATGTATTTTGAATACTAATTGCCCATCCTTCAAGTAGGCATAAGATGGATGGCCAAAATAGCAAGTTGGTTAGTTTAACGGTGTAGAATATTTGAAATCTAACAAAAATTGATATGCGAGGGTTTTAAGTGTTTAGATCATGATGAAATGGTCAGATTAAGAATTTGTATGTCTAAAGATGTAGATCTAAGTAATATGCTATTTTCGACCGTCCAATTTTCGCCTAAGTGATGGATGGGAAAAAAGTATTCAAAATATATGATTTTTGGTTTTTAGTTACTTGTAATAATGTAGATCAACTTCAACGGAATGGATCTTGCATTCGAATGTCGTAGGGTTGTATTTGAGTGGAAAGGATTCGACCACAAATCCTTCCAGAATGACACAAGTCTCTCTCTCTCTATATATATATATGAGATAGACTTGAGTCCTTCCAAAAGGATTTGAACTCGAATCCTTCCCACTCAAATTCAACCCTCCGACATTCGAATACAAGATCCACTTAATTGAAGTTGATCCATATTATTTTAAGTATTTATAAACCAAAAATTAAGTGTTTTGAATATTTTTTTGTCCATCCATCAAGCGACGTAAAATGAACGGCCAAAAGTAGTGAGTTGGTTGGATCTATATCTTTAGACATACAAATTCTCGATCCGGCCATTTAATTATGATCTAAACATTTAAAAACTCCTACAAACTAATTTTTGTTAGGTTTTAAATGTTCTACACCGTTAAACTAACTCACTATTTAAACCGTCTGTTTTCTTCTACTTGATGTATGGACAAAAAGTATTCAAAACACTTGATTTTTGGTTTATAGATACTTGAAATAATATAGAACAAATTCAACAGAGAGGATCTTGTATTCGAATGTCGGAGGGTTGAATTTGAGTGGGAAGGATTCAGGCTCAAATCCTTTTGGAAGGACACAAGTCTATCTCTCTCCTTTATATAGAGAGAGATAAACTTGTGTCCTTCCAAAAGGATTTGAGCCTGAATCCTTTGAAAGTACACTTAGAGGGGGGTGAATAGGTGTAAGGCTAATCTAATGACAAATGATGTGGAATTTAAAACTAAATGCAACACACTTAGTGTAACCAAAGAGTGTAGCCGAATTCCCGGTGAAGGACTCTGGACTATCTCCTCTAAATTCCTCTAAATAAGAGTTGAGGTGCTATTTGAAGCTTTCTTGGTTAAACACAAGTGTGGGTACACACAATCAATACCAAGCATATAAATATGAATGAACAGTATGAATCAATGCAAGGCACAAAATAAGAGAGAGTTTAGAGATAGTGGATCAAACGCAAACACAAGGATATGTTTCGAGGTTCAAACACCCAACTCTACGTTCCCGCCTTCACACAGAAGGATTTCTACTAACTCGTCCACACAGAACTTCCCACACACAGGGAACCTCCACTGAGGATTTGGGTATATACAATTTAGGAGTACACAACTCCTTTCTCAATAAATACAACCTCTCACTAGAGCCAAGGCACAACTCAAATCACCTCTACACTTAGAGGGATAGGCACTTAGCCAAAACAACAATCAGCCTCTCACTAGAGGGATTAGGCTCAAAGCCAACACCAACAATAATCACCTCACACTTGAGGGATTCCAACACAACCTCCACAATCACTTCTCACTAGAGGGATATCAACACAATCACCTCTCACTAGAGGGATGCCACAAAGTAAGGAGGGTTATAACACTCGGTGGTCTCTCTCAACCACAAACTAATTTTCCCACAAAATAATGATCCTAATAGATAGGATAGATAGATAACTCAAGTGTGAGAAAAATAAAGAGTTTGAAAATCAAAACTACAAAGAAAAACTCTTGGGAAAACTTCTAGAATAGATATAAAAATGAAGATAAAAAATCAATCCCAAAGACTTCTCCTTTTCTTGATTTTTTTAACCCTTTTAAAAACAAATAAAGATCAAATCTTTTAGCACAAAAACTCTTTAAAAACTTACTGAAAGATGAAAAATTTTGCTCTAAAAATTCTTGTTTAAAACAGCCAAGGAATGGGGTATATATAGCCCCAAATGAAATCTGCCCGTTGGCAGCAAGAAAGGGCAATTTTGCCGCCCGGTCGACCGACCTAACGTCATTTTTATGACCGTTGTGTCCGGTAGACCGGGACTAGATACAGAGAGCAGCAGCTCTCTGCCGGTCGACCGGGGCCATTTCCAGAGAGCAGAGCTCTCTGGACGGTCGATCGCCCGGTCGATCGGCCCACCAGCCTTGGCTGCGTGCACGTTCTGTGCATGTCGGTCGATCGGACCGGTCGACCGACTTCTGCCTCGGTCGACCGGCAGATAGCGTGGTCCAACATTATAGGGATTAAAAAACTTGAGTTTTTATCTTCTATTAAATCCCATAAAATCACATAAATTTCACAAAAATCAGTTCTTAATATATCTTTGAAATACAAATATGTGTGACAAAAATTCAACTCATATTTCAAACAATTTGAATCATTTTTGTGAGATAGAAAATTTACCTTAAACCAAAATCCGTATTTTTCAAAACTTGAATTTTTGAAATGGAAAACCGTTTTCTCCAAAACTCATGTAAATACAAAAACATGATATTTAAACAACTTTGAAGTATATTGTATATGGATAGAATCCAATATACATATAAAGATTTATATCTATGTTTTTGATAAGAAATCTAAAAATAAGTTTTGTTTAAATATAAAACTCCAAACTCATGAAATAGATAGATGTATATAGATTAAATCTAATATACATTAAACCATATAAACTTGTTTTGATTCTATCTATTCATGAAAACCATATATTTGAAAAACCGAAACCGGTTAAACCAAAAACCAAAACATGAAACTTTTAAACTTGTGTGTGTATTGTGAACTTGAGCATATCAATACTATCTAATTTTTACACAAGATCTTAACATAATCTTAAACTAAATAAACCGATGTCTTCTTGTAGAACTCTGTCTCCAAGTCGACTCGATCCAAACGCGATCCAATGAGTTTGACTCCAAACGAGTGATAGATGTGAACTTGATGCTCGAGCTCTTGAATCACCACGTGAAAGCTCCAAAACATTTTTGTTGAAACTAACCACCTACTAATATTTTGATCAAATATCTGAAACTAAATATCACAAGATTATTAGTAAACTATAACTGCATGAGTTAATCATCATCAAAACTAGAGTGAAGGGCCTCTGGGCCAACATCCTTCCCACTCAAATTCAACCCTTTGACATTTGAATATTCTCTCTCTATATATATATAGAGAGAGACTTGTGTCCTTCCAAAAGGATTTGACCCTAAATCCTTCCCACTCAAATTCAACCCTCCGACATTCGAATACAAGATCCTCTCCGTTGAAGTTGTTCTATATTATTTCAAGTATCTATAAACCAAAAATCAAGTGTTTTGTATACTTTTTGCCCACCATCAAGCGGCGCAAAATGGACGATCGAAAATAGTGAGTTGGTTAGATTTATGTCTTTAGACATACAAATTCTCGATCCGGCCATTTCATTAGGATCTAAACATTTAAAACCCCTACAAATCAATTTTTGTTAGGTTTCAAATGTTCTATACCGTTAAACTAACCAACTCACTATTTAGGCCGTCCGTTTTCCCCTACTTGATGCATGGGCAAAAAGTATTCAAAATACTTAATTTTTGATTTATAGATACTTGAAATAATATAGATCAACTTCAACAGAGTGGATCTTATATTCGAATATCGGATGTTGCTATTTGAGTGGGAAGGATTCGGGCTCAAATTCTTTTGGAAGGACACAAGTCTCTCTCTCTCTCTCTCTCTCTCTCTCTATATATATATATATATATATATATATATATATATATATATATATATATATATATATATATATATATAGACACATCTATGTTAATTATTATTCAGAAACCAGGGATGAGGGGCTTATAAGGCATACTAAGTTGTGAATTTTGCCAACTCCATATGCTTCATCCAAGAAGTCCAAACTGTGGACAAGAAATATGGGATATAGAAATCCAGTTTATTGATTCGTGTGGTAAATTACTGTTTGCCTATGCATCCAAACGGGCGCTAGTGTATTCTTGTTTTTCTTTATGAACTTCAAGGCATGCTTAAAGTTACCATCAATTGTGCGTAAACCCTCTCTGTGGTCATCATCAAACTATCTGATTAGATCTACCATCAAACTATTTCTTAAAGTTCCATCATTTACTGTTAAGAATTATCAATTCAACTTGAGATTAAAAGAAGTATTTCAACTATCAGTTCATTTCATATTTGATAATCTCTATGGTTGCATAGGACTTCCCTCTCTGTTTCTTGTTGTATGCCTCTCAGAGATGAATGCAAATTCCTTTAGTAAAATCTTGTAATTTTCCTCGTCATCCATGCTCTCTTTTTACTATGATAATTTGGGGTCAAAAGGTTAGTCCTTCTGGAGGCACTTATAAACTAGATTTTTTGCTTCATAGTTAAATCCATTTTCATGAAGAAGGTTCAAAACTTTCAAGCAATGATGATGATGTGTCATCCTATATTTTATAGAAGGCAGAGCTATGTCTTGGTAGTATATTAGTGGCATGGTCTGGCTTACATCTGAGTAAATAATATCACTTTCACATTTTGGTCTATACCTGTAATTATTTGTGATCCCTATAATGCTAGTAAACTCTTAATTTAAGTGATGGGGTTTTGGAGTTAAACAAGTTTTGAAATTATTTCTCCAACTTTCTTCATTAACATGATTTTTATCTTCTGACCCAATTTTCTACCAGTGCTTTTGTGCTGTTGTGCACATCATAAAAATACCAACTACTTGAATCTGTATTTCAGATGTTCCCTGTAAACCCAAATGGAACCCAAAATCATCAGAGTCTTGATGCACAGGAACACTGTATCCTGGTTGCTGCAAGCAACCCTCATCCTCTTCCTACTCCTGTCTATTGTCCTCCTATCACAGGCACTGAGCATATTGAGAAAGCTGAAGTGCAGTCTGAGACGTGTCTTGCCGATGCTGACAGTTGCAAAGTCATTTGGCCCGATAATCCTTGAATTTGTGCACTCTTGTTGGTTAGATGCACCTTGCTCAACATAACTTTCAATTCTTTAGTTTGCTGACTTTATCATTTATCTTGCTTTTAGTGCTTTGTATCTTTGTCTGTAATATCTCCCAAACAGCTTTCGAAACTGAGAGCAATATATAATGCGATATGTATCTGATACTGTTGTTAATTCATTTCATCCTTCCTTTATATGATTTCTTCTTTAAAATTTTGGTTTCTTATGCTAAGCACCTATCTTATGGCCTAATTGTAAGTGTTCAGTCATTCATAGACCGGGTTTGTCAGAATCTTTATGCTCACTTCCAGACTTGAATATCTCGTGAGCAGTGTAGGTTTTAGATACATTTCAATGCAGACTGTGTTGATGCACTTTGAGAAGTAGTTTTCCCACAAATTGAAGTGAGATAAATCGATTGTGCAGACTACCGTTGTAATATATACTATTAATGTCTTTATTATCATTATTTATTTATTTTGGAACAGAGGCTGTTGCCAAGACTTGGAACTTGAGACAACCAACAACCCACAACCCAACCCAACCCAACCCAACCTTGTACCACCAAACCACCTTGTACCACCAAACCACGTTTTAGTGGCATTTTCAAATTTTAGACTATAGTTTCTATTTTCTCCACTAAACCTTAACTTCCCATTATCTTCTCCGCTGAAGCTCAATCTCCCTTACATCCTCTCCATTCTACATCCTCTCCATTCACCTCAACTTATCCTATAAAAGATCCCTTGCTGCACAAAACAGAGAGAAGAGAGAATAGAGAAGAAAAGAAAGAAAAGAAAATCAATGTCATTAGAGGGCTTATGAACAAATTATTCTTGTCTCTAATAACCATCTTCTGTAAATTTCACGTCACTGAACTGAAATCTACCAAATTAAAATCGACCACCACATTATCAAACCAGACCCTGAGTTCAAGCTTGACCATTAGGTCACTAAACCGAAGTCCTTCTAAATTCAAAACTATTCTAGGATAGGAAAACCCTCTATCTATCAGAAAATACGTTAAAAGAATCCTATTTTTGATGTGAATGTCCTCTCCATATGAAAATTTTACAAAATGTTCTTTTGGTAGAAAAGTCCTCTCTCTACTAGAAAACCAGAATGCCATTCAGCAGGAAGCCCCTTTCCTGTTAGAGAAATTTTAATCCATATAAAAAATACAAAAAGTCATTTGTCTTTTCATCCGCATACTAAAACTCACCACTTAATTCTGAAAACCACTTAAAATCAAAGTTTCATCTCAAATATTCAATTCAGCTCATATATTTGAGTTATCAAATCTTGTAACCTGGTAACCGGAGGTACCTTTGAGTCCCAAAATGTAATTAATAATAGATTCTTGAGTCTATTGGACGCCGTTGTTAACTCATGATGTGTATTGATTATCGTTTTTCATAGGTATTGTATCACATATCGTATTGTATCACGTATTGTACAATATGTTAACTCGCGCAATACTTAAGCAATTAACCATATAATTACATATATCACAAAAATATATACAAATTTAAACATGAAACGACGAATAAATTAGGAGATG
>JAVJIF010023359.1:0-49860 GCA_038442645.1 Agave tequilana
CACTTGCCAAGTACATGCTTGATATGTTAACACTTGACATGCTATTACTTGATACCTATCATCTACATGCTAATACTTGACACCCGTTTATATCACTCGACAACTGATGTGTCATCACCTGACACCTGACTTGCTACTATTAACACTTGCTTCTTGTTATGACATGACCTATCACCTGCCTCCCGTCATATTAATACCTTGACCGTGATTATCACATTTACGAGAATCTTGTACTTGTCATCCTATATTATATATGCAGTGACCTGAATCTATAGTACTCATGTACTCCTGAATTCTTGATCATGTCCGGCTCCTGCTATTACCGTAAATTGCTAATTGCATATTAAATTATAACAAGACAACTTGCATCCGATTTGGGGGAAACTAATGGGTCCTGAATAATCATGTTCATGCTGGTCTTATCGAGTCACGCGTGGTCACATACTTGAGGTATCACTTGGCGGCCACCAGGGATTCGTGGGGTGTGCTGGCACCCCTACTCCTGTTTATTCCTGCCGGGTATGCACACGCCCTAGGCCTATTTCTATGGGATCTGCGATACTCTATTCCTGTTCGGACGTAAATAAGTCCCAGTACCTAGCAATACGTTCCAGCTCAGCACCGGATACTCTTGGACCGTTGTCCCGGGCATGTACGGGGCCTATCCTAAACATGATTCGTCGAATTTCATCAGTTTTCAAATAACTTGCTCTATAAGTTGTAAGTGGAAGTATTTAGAATGGGATGCATACTGAAGCCTATAACTTAGACGGCCCTAATTATAATAAGATGTTAATATACAATCTGTCATGTTGTTTTGTAATTCAGGTTGTATGCGCTAGGATTACGGAGACATGTGATAAAGGTATATACATGAGGGTTTCCTTATTTGGATTATTCCTTCGATGTACTAGTTTCATGGAGCCGTGACATAAGCTTGTACGATCGATTTTGCCCGTAATCGGCTTTATTCGGTTTTATCGGTTTTTATCAGTTTTATGTTAGTTTAGGAGATATCTAGTGTTTCCTTGTCTATCTTATTCATCGCCTCGTTACCTGCTCTTATCACCTTATATCATACATGTTCCCGGCGTGATGTCGATGTCTCTCTACTTGCTCCTGCATGTTGGTGCTCACGACACGATTTTTAATGCATATTTATGACTTGAATTTATCGATACACATGTGCTTTTCTCAGCACGCCATCTGGCTTTCACATCACCACTCGCCGGGGAGTTCTGACTCCTCTGGATCCTCGTGTCTAGGTTTTAGAGTTTGGAGCATGTGGATTTCTCAGTTGCTGATCAGAGTGGCGCAGCGGAAGCCTGGATCCCCAGCAGACCGTCCAGAGCCCCATCCTTCCAGGCCCCCTGCTCGGCTCTAAAGTTTTCCTGTTATGACTCTAAGCCTCCTTTTGTACTGTTTATACTTGTACATCTCCTTGTATTCTCTCATGTGCGCCATATTAGTGATGCAATATTGTTGTAATATTGGGTTACTTCCTGTAATAACTTTGTAATTGTACTCATGTGTTGGAATGTATAATGCACCACGTGCTTCCATACTCTGATTATTGCCTATACTGATGCTTAGCGTATATACGTGAAGACATTTCTGACCTGCGTATATACGTCGCAGTAACCTCTCCGTATCCGGCGGATCGGGGCGTTACAGTTTCCTTTCTTTTCATTCTTTCAAACATTGAAGAACTTTTAACACACACGTGAATCAACCGGTAAAGCTTCTATCTCCTTTCGTCCTTGTGGATTCGACTCGTTTTAACTTCTATGCTATAACGGAAGTATCGAGGAAGCCAAAGCGCACACACTTTAACTCTTGATTTTAAAACATACACTTTTCGTGCTCGGTTTTCTCCCGATCATCGCACTTCAACACCATCTTCTTGTTGATGAAGATGACTTTCCTGAACAGAATCGCCATCTTATTTTTCTATAGATTTGAATGCAAGAAAAGTTACAAAAGAATTGAAGAGCATTACAGGTAATTAAAGAAAATTATAAGAACTCTCTTCTCAAAGTTTCTGCGAAAGTGTGTTAGTGGAAGTCTAGTTAGCTCGTGACCACTTTATTCCATTAATGGTGTGAGCGATTAAGTCTTTAATCTTTTGCTTGGAGTTCTTTCTCACCTGATCTAGGGTATTGGCACCTAAAAGAAAATTAGAATTCTCTAAAGAAGCTTGAGAGCTAGAGATTAATCTATTGTGTGAATTACATGAGCCTCTCTAAAAAAATCCAACCCCCAACCAGCTAGCCTTAATCCTTCGCCCCGAGCTCATTCACAAAATAAGCTATTTATAGGTTCAGTAAGGGTGTAACTATCCCTAAAATTCAGCAAGACTGAATTAATCAGTCTAGTTTCGCATTTGAAGCTCAAATAGCTTTATTGCGAAGCTAAACACAGCTTCAACGAAGTTAGCAATGCGCCTTCGAACCTAATTAGCCAGCTGTCAGGGTTGTTACAAAATCCCTTGATTTTCTCCACTTAATAAGGGATATTCCCTTGATCTTCTCTGACTAATGAGGAGTAATGAGATCATGACAATCAACTGCAAAAAAGTGAGATTAGTTACATTAATCTCATATTGAGATTTAAAATGGTCAAAAATGACCAAAAGAACTCTCAGCGGAGCTAAGCTTCAGTCAGAGCTAGAAATGAGCCCACAGCGGACCTATGCAAGAGGCCTCAGGCGAAGCTAAGATTGAGCTCTCAGCGGTGCAAAAAGAAGCTTCATGCAAAGCTAACAGATTAGACCACAGCGAAGCTAAAAGGAGCTTCGGCGAAGCTAGAAATAAGCTTGCGGTGAAGCTAAAAGTTAGTCCTTGATATAGCTTGAGTTAGCTTCTTAGGCAAAGCTAGCTCATTTAGGCTTAAGTGAAGCTAAATGCTGAGCTCATTTAGCCCTTTGAACTTCTTCAGAAGGCAGTGCTTAGTTTACTATCTGCTTCATTAGATCAGTGGAGTTCAAGCACTAGCTTATCTATCAGGGATGGACAGGTCTTCAGCCTATCTGTGACTTATCTTTTAGTAGTGTCAACAAGTTAACATCATTCGGACCAGTTGCAGAGCTGCCTTGGAGTTTATGTTTTCAGAGTGTCAACAGAGCTGACTTCAAACTGGGCAAACTTTCACTGACTGAATTATGCTAGGATCAGCAGAGATTACTTCTTTCAAAAAGACTTGACCCAAGAATACGATAATATGTACTCAAAACTCATACTTATTCTGCTGAGTATGAATTTGCTCCTAACGAAGAGTCTGTAATAAGATTACTAGATATTCTACACGTTCTCTGTCACTTGGAAGTAGACCATAATATCGCAGATAAAGAAAACCCGATAATCTGATCACAAATAAATAAAGAAAATCGATAATAATGAATTCCTGATTACTCTGAAAAGCATAACCAAGAATCTATAAGAATCATAGAGAGTCTTGATTGTTGTTTTCTAGATGATAACCCGACTGTAGATTAAATATGAGAATACTAAGGTTCCGTGAAGTTGATAGAAGAGATCGTGTCGTTCTTAGAATAATATAAAATAAAAAATACCGCAGCTTTGTCTGATAGAAGTCCTGATTCTGGAAATTCGCTTTACACTGACACTTCTTGTCTGATTATATTAATGCTGACTACCCCACTTTTTGTGCTATTTCCCATAGAATGTTTATACATAATAGAGCAGAATGCAATGCCAAAAAACTACCTGATAGAAGACAACGTGATATATTAGAATCAAAGAATACAAGAATAGAAAGAGAGTGAATCATATCTTACTACCACTACATCTTCTGACTACCAGTATCTTAAGTTGGTATAAAAATGACAAAAACTAGAAAGCAAAAAATGGAAGGGATTCCGGAATAAAGGAAGGACGATCAAAAAGAAATAGATAACTTTGCACTTGTAGTCAGATTATATAACCAGGACTCATGCATTTCAGTTACAAATTTCTTTACCATTAATTTTTTGACTGGTTGTACTGTGAATGTGAGAGCCAAGGCTCTGATGCCATCCTGTAATGCCCCGATCCCGTGGGTATGTAGACGTCACTATGACATATATATGCAGGGCAGAAGTACCTTCACATACATACGCTAAGCATCAGTACAGGCAAGAATCAGAGTATGAAAATAAGTGATGCATTATACATTCCAATTAAAGAGTACAAATACAAAGTTATCACAGGATTTGACACAATATTATGAGCATATTATCACCCGGAGGCATAAAAGTAAGAATACAAGGAGATATATAAGTATGAATAGTACAAAAGAAGCCCACAAGTTACAACAAGAGAACTTGAGAGCCGAGCAAGGGCCTAGAAGAAAAGGGCCCTGGACAGTCTACCGCTGATCCACTACGCTATCGCTTCGCCACTTTGATCAACAGAAAGTCCACCACGGTCCAACCATCGGATCTGGACATGCAGGTCCAGGGGAGTTAGAAAGCTGCCCAATGAGTGGTAAGATAAGTGCCAAGTGGCGTGCATAAACAAATACGCATATATCAATAAATTCAAGTTAAAAGCATGTATTGAAAATAGTGTCGTGAGCACAGGCACACAGAAGCTAAAAATAAGACATCAAGTAAGTAAATATAGCAAACCCAGTTGTACGAACCCAAATTACAGATATGTGAGATTAGTACATCGAAGAAATAATTCAAACAAGATAACCCTCATATATATACACCATATAACTCACATCACCATATCCTGAGTTCATATAACTTGAGTTGTCTTTTAAACTACGAAAACAACATAAAATCAATAAAATCAAATAATATCAAATACGAGCAAAACCAGCTATACAAGCCCAGTTTACGGCTCTATAAGACTGGTACGTCAAAAAAATAATCCAAATAAGAAAACCCTCACTTATATACTTTATGCCCCATGTCACTATAATCTGAGTGTATACGACCCAAGTTGCAAAATAACACAATAAATTATTAATTAACATCTTATTATTATTACTTGTCTGACCCATAAATCTGGGTATGTATTCTGGCATACGATCCAACCCACATACATCTATAGATGAGTAAGTCGAGATTAGTTATTGAAAACTGATGAAGAAACCAATAAATTATATTTGCAATGGGTCCTGTGCTTGCCCGAGACCATGGTTGAGGGTATTCCGGTTGCTAAGCTGAAACTCGCCGGGCAAAGGAAGAGGGTCATATTAATATACCTTGGAAAAGAGCTATATACAATATAAGGTGGGGTGCTAGCGCACCCTTCGGAACACCTGGAAGGCCCGCAGGTAGAACCGAAAAGATTTTAGTTGCACAATATCTTTAAAATATTGTAAATATAACCACGAATTGAAGTCCATCAGTCTTCCCTTACTCGATATAAGTTATCCTTTTTATAATTTATTATGTAATTATTAGTTTACGGGAATAGAAAGAGCATGTCAGGTACAGGAGTTCAGGAGTATATCAGGATATCAGTTGTTACATTCACGTAATGAGATAATCATGAGCCAAGTATTAAACATGGCAGATGTCAGGTAATAATAGGCAGGTAGCAGGTGATAACAGGCAAGTGGCAGGTGACAAGTAATAGCATGATAGGTATTAGTATATCAAGCGAATGCATGACAAGTATAGCACAACATATATTAACTGTCACATATCACAATACAAGAAAATAGTACTGATGCTAGCAATCGGTGCGAACACCAAAAACAATATAGTCTAGAAAAACAGTATAAGTAAAGATTTCAAACTCTTCACAAACATCAATAAATAAACTAATCAAACTATCAAGTAGGCAAGCAAGCAAAATCTAAGTATAGCTAAGCAAAGCTGGAGTGAAGCTAATATACAACACTAGACGTTATAACGCTCGACATGATTACCGCTCATGGTACAGGTAAACGCATATAGTGAACCGAGCGTATGAATGCTATGCTACCGCACGTGGCGAAGCCACGCTCACGTAGTAACTACGCTCGGATGGAGTTAGCGGTAAAGTGCTGACACTAAGCCCGCCTACCAGGCGTAACATATAGAAAATTCAGAGGACTTTAATAAATCTCAGAGAAGTTAAACCCGGAGGCTATAATATAGAACCGTAAAGTAGCTAGACCCGAAGGTTGAGCCCAAAGGCTGGGGAAAAGTACCTGCACAAGCATTAGTGTTAGCACATGCATAAAACAAGTATCATCTACACTATTACGAGTAATCATCACGTCGATGCAATTATATCCCACCGGTACAATACACATATTTATAGAATACAAGCATATACTCACACCATTACATATACACAGTACACAACACAAATTACATCGCACCAATTACACATTTTCGAAAATACAACACAAAATCCCAGAAAATATAATAAAACACTCGTCGAAGCGGGGTACCAGTAAAACAAGAACACTTACCTAAAATTACAAAAATGCCGCAAAATCTCTGAAACTCCAATATCAACGTGTGCGCGCGTTCAAGTATATATATATATATATATATATATATATATATATATATATATATATATATATATATATATATATATATATATATATATATATATATATATATATATATATATAATATAAAGAGGAGAGAGAAAGAATGAAAGAGAAGGGAGAGAGTTAACAGAGAGAGTGAGATGCAGGGATGAGTTTTGTGTCCAACGCGATGCGAGGAAGACACGAATGTGGAGTAAAATCTACATCTAGCAATGACGCGGGGAAGAGTGAGAGAGAATAAGAGATGGATAGCATGAAAGAGTATGGGGAGAGAGAGAGAGAAGAGAAGAAAATACAGGAGAGGGGGAGTGAGAGAAAATGCCGGAAAGAGAGAGAAAGAGAGAAGAGAAAGAGAGAAGTATGCAGGAGAGAGAGAAGAAAGAGAGAGAACGAGAAGGAAGGGAGACCCGGGCTGGCCCTGGTTGCGCCTTGTTTAGAGCCGGAGGGGGCAAAGAGAGGGACGTCGAGGAGCTGGCGTGATTTCTGGAGGAGGGAGCGATGTTGGCGTTATTAGCATTAGAGGTGATCGGAGTGGGGTTTCAGAGGCTATAGAGGAGTTGGACTAGGGAAGTTTGCCAAAGGAGAGGGGCTGTCGAAGGTGGCAGTGAAGGTGATGTAGATAATGATGTTGGTGGTATGAAGTGATAAGGAAAAGGATGGAAATGGTGGTGTTTGGGGTAGAGAGAGGAGGAGAGGAGTTGGGGAAGTAAGGTTAGGCAGGTAGAGGTGGTGCCGGCCTGGGGTCACCGGCCAAGTCTCGGTTAGGTAGAGGGACCGGTGGTGATGGTCGCTGGTTTGAAGGAGAAAAGAAGAGTTTGAGACAAGAGAGGTTTATGGAGAGCGTAGGCTGCTAAAAAAAACACTAAGGACAAAGCATTGAACTCGGAACTTTACAAATGCGAGGGTTACTCCGAAACTCAAACGCGAGTCTCAATCAGACGAACTTGGACCTCATCATGAAGACAACATGAGCGTCGTGTTCAACATTTGTCGCGACACTCACGTAAGCCTGAGTAGCTCCTCGTTTCAACTTCAACGCGAGCCTGAGTAGCGTTACATTTCAACTTCAAATGCGAGCCTGTGAGCTCCGCATTCCAATTCAAATGCAACCCCGAAAAGCTTGTGAGCTCTGCATCTAACAACAGAGAGAGGTCCGCATTCAACGTGAGATCCACTTTTCTGTTGTAACTGACCCCATTACTAGGTCAATTAATACCCACGTAATGTAGAGAGTTAATCCCCATTATAAAAGAATTTTAAAGGACAATTCTACACCCGAATCCCCCTATAAATAGCTATGAAAGCAGTGGGGGATCTACTCTTTTCTTTGGCAATTTTAAGCTCAAAAGAAGTAAAATCTAGCAACTAAAAGTTCAGAAACTTTAAGCATCCAAAGAAGAGAGAGAAAGAAATTTCCTTTTGAGAAAAAGGAGAACTCCAAAGCTTGTTATATTCAAGCTGAGTTATTTCAATCTCTTAGAGAGCATTCTTAAGATGATCCAAGAGAAGATTTTCGTTCAGCCAGTCAACAAAGAACAAGACTCACTCTCTTTCACCACATAAAGAACCGAGTTTTAAACAGAGTGAAGATCTAATATTCTCCTCTCTTTTGTAATCAGATTTTTTGACCCATTGTAATCATTTTTGCAATTAATAAGAATTTTTATACAACTCAATTTTTTGAGGGAATAAAAGATAATAACTTTGCTAGAGACTGTTTTCTCCACTGAAGAGAAAATTATGGCGCATGCTGATGTCAAATTCATGGGATAAACTGTCAAATCGCTTGTCGTCGAATTCGACGAAGAGAAATTTAAAGAATTTCTCTTTTCAGACTCCAAAAGTCAAAATGCAACACGGAATACTATAAAGTCTATTCGAGGGTCGCTCTCAAGTCTCTATAGAGACTTCTCCAAAAGTGACCTGCGTAATTGCTCACAACGTAAGCAGCGCCACTTCCAGTGAGGTTTTGAAAACCTCCCGTATATCCCACATGGCCCGTTCAACATCCCTGAGGAGACCCACAGGGTGAGTATATTGGCTCGTGGTCAAAAAGATGGTGAAGACCAATCCCGTGATCACTCTCCTCTCCAGATTCTGCAATTTCAGGTTGACAGGGGTTCCCAACAACCTGTGTGACTCAACCAGAATGCTAAACATCAATAAGACATCATGCTCATCAACAACAAATTGAAGACTCTGCAATTTCAGTTTGTTCTATAGACATGAAGGCGAGGCTAAGACCGTGTTTCTCAACATAAGACTCGCGTTCATCCAGTGCGCGTTTTACTGATAGAATGCGAGACCCGTGTTAGCCATTGACCAAGCCAAACTGCGAGGTCCGCGTTACATTAACAGAACGTGAGACCCGCGTTCAGTCTTTGGCAAACCAAAATATGAGGTCCACGTTTCTCTACCAGAATATAAGACTCGCGTTGAAGAGCAGGGCCTGTTGAAAAATGACCTTCGCATTTCAACACACAAATGTAAGTTCCACGCCCAGCCTCATTACGATGAAAATCGAACTAAACTGGAAAGCCCTCACTTCCAAGGGTTCGAAGCTGGTTTTTTAGATACCCCTATAATGGATCTAAGGGACTACTTGATAAAGAAATAGAGTGTCCATCAAATCACTCCTCAATGCTGCTGTGAGCGACTCATCATGGCAATACTCACCAAGGGCCACTGCAGCACTATACGAGCAAACCATTGTTCTTTGACTAGTTGTCAGCACCTCACCCTCTAACTTGGTTAAGAGACGTTACCCCCACAAGAAGAGATCATTTTCTAACATGAAGTACCCTGATGTGACTTCCAACATGGTGGGTCCAAGTACTATACCAAGTAAGTCAAAAAAGAAGCAGTTAGCCATCAGTTTTGGGGAGTCTGATATTGAACTTTCTTCAGGTTTGAAAGAAATACTGATCGAACTTGAATGGATTTATCAACACACTCGAATTCAGACTGGTGCAATAGCCCCGGTAGACTACAATGCCTTGGCCAACAGATTTGAAGCAAGCGATGAGCACTCCGCTATCGCCGAATCTCAATCTCCAATTTTTTTATGAAGAAGGAAGTCTTTGCATTTATGGCTAAAACTCTAGAAGATGTAGTTAAGAGGTTCGAGGAGCAAGCTAAGGTTCAAAAGGAGCAGCAGGTGATGCTTCGGGTCCAACAAGAGTCTATTAAGACCTCAAGGCGATGATAACTCAGTTGTTGACAAATCAAAAGAAGAGCTCAAAGGGTCCCAAGCCTAATACTTCCTCTAGCAAGAGTAAAGGGAAACAGAAGTAGGAAGAAAGCTCTTCTTCTTAGAAAATTGAGAGTAAGAACAACTCTAATTATGAACCTCTCAAATCTTCATCTGAAGAGGAGGATGGTTGAGAAAATGAAGGTCGTCACTCTAAGTGGATGAACGAATTTGAGCAACGCCTGGAGGCATTATTAGTCGAATCTGGTCATATCCGGCAGAGTGGGATGCTGCTCCTTATCCCCCAAGTTCAAGGCACTGACCTTGCACTCCTTTGATGGTAAAAGGTCACAGAACGAACATATATACTACTTTAAATCTCAAATCAGGAATGTAGTATCGTACGATGCCATCATGACTCGTTTGTTCATTGGCACTCTAGGGGGTAGCTTTTGAATAATTTATAAAGCTTCTTGCTGGATCTATCAAGACATAGGCCGACCTCGAGAAGCTCTTCCACACATAATTCTTCGAAGATGAAATAGAGATATCGGTGCCAACTCTCCTTGCGACAAGCAAAAAGAAGAAGAGTCCATCAAAATGTTCGTGGAAAGATTTTGGATTATGGCACTCCGATGCCTGAGTAGCATGAAGCGATCTACATTGGTAGAGACTTGTCACTACAATCTATAAACCTCACTCCTAACTCAAATAGGAGTAGCCGAGGGTCGCACTTAGAAGCAGTTGATGCTACAAGGCGGCAAGCAGAGGAGATCGTTGCCAGGGTATGATTAGTCTCTAAAATTGCATATTTCATACCATATCTTCATATTTATTTAATATTAAATTCTGTTAATGATACCTCTCTTGCATGTTTTTAGGTTCATGACATGAAATGAAGAAGACCCAACATCACAATTTAATTGGTGATTAAAAGCTTACAAAGATAGCCATTAACTCTGGAGGGTAGTTTCGTCAAACCCAGGGTCCCAAATTTGGAAACCAGCAAGTACAGCTGACATGGGGGTGACATGACAGCGTGTGGCAGGCGATGCCGGGCGCGCGGCCACGCTATGGCCGCGAAAACCCAGCCATAGCCGTATTTCCATGGCTTTTCTGTGGAGCCGCGTGCCAAGATTTGACCCGCGGCTCTGTACCTATACCCTGATGCCCCAATTCGCCTATAAATACCCTGGGATTTCCAGAGTAAGAGGGAGAGAAGTTTTAAGGAGTTTTAGTGTAGTTGTAGGGTAGTTTTCTTCTCCATATTGTAGTTTAGGGCAGTTTAGGGTAGTTGTTCTTCTTCTTCCTCTTTATATTTTTCATTTCTTATAGATCATGTAATAGGAGAAGTGAGTAGTACATGGTTGAAAAGTAAGACTCGTTGTAATAGAAGGTGACAAGGTATGAAAGGTTCTCTCATTACCTCTCTTTGTTTTCTTCTCTCTAACTCCTTTTACATGTTTAGCTAATTTTCTCTCATGGCAACTAACTACTAACCACTAACTTGATAACTTCTTACTTGATAATCCACATAAATCTAATAGCTTCTACTTGGTCTTGCTCTTGCAAGAGCCATTGATGGCTCATGATGATGGATTCTAACATTCTAATATCCTAACTCACTAATATGCTAACATTACTTTACTTCATACTTACTCTTATTTAGTTTTGATAGTTTAAGTGTAACTAATACTTGTTTTGTTAAGTTTGAATGTGAAAGTTATCGTATGGGTCATGCTTTGAAATGCTCTTGAGCCAAGGACTAGTGATGGCCAAGGATACCTGTGAGGCAACTATCACTAAGAGGTTAGCATAGTTAGTGGAGTCATTAGTAGTTAATAACCATAAGTTTTCTTTTCTTTTTACTTTGTTTTATCAATATATCAAAAACTACAAATACATTCTTTTCTATGCTTCCAACTTCTTTGTTTTCACCATACTCTTCTCTTTTCATTCTTTATTTTCTTTTCTTTTCATTCTTTGAAATGTTGAAGAAACTTTAACACACACGTGAACATACCGGTAAAGCTTCTATCGCTTCCCGTCCCTGTGGATTTGACCCGTTTAGCCTCACTGCTATAACGGAAGTATAAAAGAAGCCAAAGCACGCACTTTTAACTCTTGATTTCAAAACATACACTTTTCGTGTGCGGTTTTTCCCGATCAAATTTGGCGCCGTTGTCGAGGATGGTAACGGTTTGATTTCACATTTTTGTTAACTTTTCTTCTTTATTTTTTGGTGTGCAGGTCAAATTTTTAGCATTGCAGAGTCCACACTTGCCTTTGTGTAGTTGGGTAAATTCCTGTATATTCTTACATTCTACTGATGTTCTTTGTTTATTACTTGTGCACTATAATAATTTTAAGAACTAAATATAGAAATTGGATGCTTTAAAACGGTTTAGACATTTGTATCTAGGCACGTGTCGATTTCAATTCCAATATATTGTATTTTGTTCTTGTGTTGTTGTGATCTTGACGAAGGTGTACATATTGCATTGCATATAGTTAGGACAAACACGTAGGTGATTTACTCGCTTTGTGTGTTTATTCTTGCCTATATTGGCACTTGAATGAATTGAACTTAAGGGCAAAACCTAATACAACATAGGGTGGGGAAGTCATTACCCTCTATTAGCCAAAAAATTACCTCTCCACTCACGCAACCCAAGCCTAAATAAAATTTGCTAGACATTGGCGCCTAGGGACATCTCGGACTCATTTAAAAGATTGACGTAAGGGAGAAGTTATTAGAAGTTGACTCTTGTCAAATCGGTGTCTAAAGTTGGGGAGTGAGAGGCGAAATCTTGAAGAACAATGGTTTGGTATAATTAGGCTCGTTGCTCTGGCACGGATACCTCCCACTGGTCTTCCCCTATCTGGCCGATTAATTGGTGGTCAGATTTCTATATGGAATCCCTCGTGGACAGTCTAACCAGTTAGGAGTCATCTAGGTCTAAGTCAACCCTAGCATAGGCTTGTTTTCTTTTTCATTTTTTTATTTGTTTGTTTGTTTGTTTATCTTTCTTGTCAATTGTGAAATGGATTTTTAACACTTTTTTCAATCTTAATATGAATCCATATTTCACCCCGACCTCATTTGACTTGGATAACTTCAACCCGGATATGTACAACATGAACCAATCATATAGACCGGATAGGGATTATTCGACTCAATATGACCCATGCCCCCAATCTTATGACCATAATTTTCAAAATAATTTCAACTCCTTACAGAGTCAATGGGGATTCACCTCCCCTGAGTCAAATTTTCAACCACCTTGTCCATAACTTTCACAATATGCATTCCCCGATTTTGATTCATGTGCTCCTTTTCCTGTTCCACAACCGAAGAAAAATTCAATTTGGAAAGGAGTATGGAAGCCATGCTTGAGTCCCAGTAACGAATTCAAAATTTACTAAATTCACAATCCTTCCCAAATCAAACTCCATATACTCCTTTTCTAAAACATCCAATTGAAGAAGAATCTGAGGTAGAAAAGCGCTTGAAGTCTTTTGTGAAATAGTGCAACGATTTTAAAATATGTTGGATTCATCATCTTAACCAAATTTTCAACTGTCCTGCTATCTTTTCCAGTCTCACCGATTCAAAATTAACAACCATCAATACTGGACTTGAGTATGGAACTCTTGCGTGAGTCCGAGTAGCAATCGCAAAATCTGATAGACTCACAATTTTACCACAATTTTTAAAATCAACTTCCATACTTACCTTTTAAAGAAGAACCAACTGCAAAAAGTATGGAAGATATGATTTAGACTCAAAATTCTATTACCCGGCCTATCTGTAGGTTAAACTCAATAATGAGCGATTTGATCAATGAGAGCAAGAAAAGTCTTTCTTGTCAATTTTTGACCAATCCTTATATCCCTAACTCCCGCTTGGACCCAAGAATCATGCTATTTTGGAAACAAGATTCAATTTCAGCAGACCCATTGAAACTTGACCAAACTCCAAGGTTTGAAAATCACATTGACATTTTGGCAGGTTATCCGTTTCTTGAAATTAAAATTGAATATGAAAGTGATCCTGAGCCTCAAGTTTGTGATTCCATTTAACTTTTTAATTCAATAATGACTTTGGTATCTTTACCAGATTTTTCTCTATTCCGGAGTCAACATTGAATCCTGTACCAGTACACTATGAAATTGAATCACCAATATCTTATGATCACACTTCATTGATTGGGAAAGTGTGTGGACATCAATTCTTTGGTTTGGACCCCATTTTTGAACCAATTTTGACTCTCACCTTTGAATCTCGACTTGATATGAGTCAAATTCCTGAGTCGGTATCGATTTTTGTTCATGTTTCATTTGAGTCCAAATCAATTATCTCTCAAAATCACACTTTATTATTAGACAAGAATGTTAAAGAAAATGACTTAGAAATTATTTTTGAAAATTGAAAATTGGTTGGGGGTAATTTTTTCCAATAAGATCATACAGTTCTCTAACATTTACTGGGTCATATTAGAGAGGTCACTGGTAGGTTCCTGCAAGATCCACAATTTTTAAATTAGGTCGCGTTTCGTGGATCAATTAGACCACCACCATAAGGTATATTTTCCTTCCCTTTCCATTTATTTCATGTATATACACATTCACGATACATTGAGGACAATGTATGAGATAAGTGTAAGGGAGGGTTTACTAACGCAGGTTATTTTAAATTTTCTTTCTTTTACACTTCTTTTTAGAAAATTTTTAGATTTTTCTTTTGTATAAAAACTCTTTTCTTTTCTTTTTACAAAACTTTTTGACATAAGAGAAAAAGTTTTGATTTATTTTTAAGAAAATTAAGATTATCTTAAGAATTAGGAAGACCTAAAATTATGAATTTTTAAACTGAGTCAAAATAATATATCTTATTTAAATTTTAAGATAAGAAAGTAAAATTGAAAAGATAATTTGATCATGAATTTTTTGCCTTAGATATATGCATTTGCACTTACATAATTTTTTGGGATTTAAATAAAGACTGAAAATGTCATAAAAATAATAATAAAAAAATGATGATAAAATCACTTATTGAAGTTGGTAATTATGCCTTAGGAAGTATGATTATTCACGCCTAAAACAGTGGACAAAAACAAAATAATCCCCTTTAGTTTTGTGGCCTTGTTTACTCGAGTCCTTAAGTTTGAGTGATGTTTTTTCATTTGGTATCCTAAAACTATCTGGTTTGAGAGTCACCAGCTAAAGGCTCACTACCCGGGTAAATAAGAAAGCCTAAAAAAACTAAGGGAAGAAAAAAGGAGAAAAATATTAAATAAATGACATGAAAGTTAAAGTCGATATCCCAAACATCTTCACTTTTCACAAAGTGCATATGTTCTAAGAGTTTTATGAAAGATCAAAGAATCGATTCAATTTTAAATTCTTACATTAAATTTCTAACAAGATTTTGTATTTCAACTTAGTTTTAGGAAGAATAATTTCTGGTTAACATATGACCTTGGATCACTTAAATTTTTGTAAAAATATTTTAACACTTTTCTCTATTTCAAAATACGTTTTTAAAATATTAACATTTAATTTCTTTCTTTATAGATTTTGTGGGTGTAATCCGATGAAAACCCTCAGGAGATAAAACTCCTCCTCTAGGGGAAACCTAGAGGTTTAATGGCTTGTTGCACATGCTCAGTACAATCGCGTCACCTGCGAAAGTAGTGTAATAATTTCTTGAGTTTTTTGTTTTGCTTGGGACGAGCAAAACATAAGTGTGGGGGTGTGATTAGTCTCTAAAGTTGTATATTTCATACTACATCTTCACATTTATTTAATATTAAATTTTGTTAAAAATACCTCTCATGCATGTTTCTAGGTTCATGACATGAAATGAAGAAGAAGACCCAAAATCACCATTTAATTGGTGATTAAAAGCCTACAAAGATAGCAATTAACTTTTGAGGGTGGTTTCGTCAAAACCAGGGGCTCAAATCAGAAACCAGCAAGTACAACCGACAGGGGGAGACATGACAACGCGTGGCAGGCGGCGCCGCACGTGCGGCCACGCTATGGCTGCGGAAACGCAGCTCTTCTGTGGAGCCGCGGGCCAAGATTTGACACGCGGCTTTGTACCTGTTTCAAGCGCAGGTCTGAGAACTCAATGCTACACATCAAACGCGGGCCTGAGTAACTACGTGTTCTGACTGAGACGTTCGCGTCTACAATAAGTAACGTAAGGTCCGCGTCCAGCGCAAGACTCACATTTCTGTCATAAATGATCCCCATTGCTGGGTCAATTAACTTCCCACATAATGGGGAGTTAATCCCCAAAATAGAGGAATTTTAGGGGACAATAATACCCTGTGACTCCCTATAAATAGCCTGAGGAGTTATGAAGAGGGGTAGGACTTTTTTAGCATAGAAGAGAACGAGAAACTCTTAAAAATTGAGAGCTGAGAATTCTCAAGCTAAAAGATTCTTGCTTTTCTTTTTCTTGTTCAAAAGTCTAGAGAGAGAAGGAAAAAGGGTAATCAGTTGACTCTAAATGCTTAGTGTGTTAAAAATAGAGCTCCCTTCTGATTTATCTTTGAGAGCATCCAAAGAGAATCTTGACATTCGGCTGATCAACAGAGAACAAAAATCACTCTCCATCGTCATACACAGAACCTAGCCTTAAACAAAGGGGAAAACCAGTTCTTCTCTCCTCTTTTGTAATCAAAATCATTTGTTGTAATCTTTCAGCCACTCAAAGAAACTGTACATCGAGCATATTTTTCCAACCAAACAAAAGTGGTCTAGGTCAATTTGGAAAGTGAGGCTAACCCCAAGCCTATCTTCGTAAGCGAGAGTTTACTGCCTTCTGAGAAAGAAGACCAAATAAATCTTATATGAGAGTATATAGATGCCTTTACTTGGAATTATGAGGACATGCCTGGTCTCAATCCACAAGTGGCCATGCATCGCCTCAACATCAATTCGAACATAAAGCCAGTCAAGCAGCATCAATGATGATTCCGTTCAAAGATTATGCAAGCAATCGAATCAGAAGTCAGGAAGCTCATAGACTCCAGTTTCGTTAGGGAAAAGCAATATCCTAATTGGGTTGCCAACATTGTTCTCGTCCCCAAGAAGAATAAGAAGATCCAAATTTGTATAGACTTTCAAGATATTAATGTCTCTAGTCCCAAAGACGAGTCTTCTCTCCCAGTCCTGTATATCATGATTGACAATATGTGCGATTTTGAGAGGATGTCCTTCAAGGACGGCTTCTCTGAATATAATCAAATCAAAATGTATCCAGAAGATGAGAAGCTTACATCTTTCAGAACACTAATAGGAGTGCACTGCTACACAGTAATACCCTTTGGCTTGAAGAATACTGGTGATGTGGGATCATGTATATGGCAACTACAATACTAGAAGAAAAGTGAATAGTGTTTATAATAAACTTATCAAGAAAGGTTAGTAACTTGAAATGTAAATATCAATAATAGAAATAAAATCAAGAAGACAATCACAAATACAAAGATTTTATCCAGATTCGGTCTTCCAGACCTACAGCCAGTCCCTAAGCAACCCCGCTTCAAATTTTTCTTCACTTTGATTTTGAGAACTACAAAATTAACACATGTGCACTAATTGACAAGACCTTTGCCAATTTTTTACACCTCTTTTCTACACCGAGAAGACCTTTACCTTTCATCGATTAGCCTACAAGCCCGATTTCTCTTCTACTTCTACCTAACAAGTCATTTGGAAGTTGACTTAGGTAAAATAAGAGAGTATATGATTTTCTTGACAGAAATTCATATCTTTTGAAGTCAAGAACTTGGAATGAATTATCTTAATGAAAGTCCAAGAATCCCTAGCTATCTATAGGGCTTTTGGTAATTGAAAAATAACTGTTGGACAATTCAAAAATCAAAAATATAGTTGTTAGAATTGCGGGATAGGTATCAAAAAATTAGAATTACAACAACTATAAACTGCCAGATCAATCAACTGATAACGTTATTATGTGAACTATCAGTCGATTGATAATACTATTCTGTGAACTATCAGTCTACTGGTCCAAATCATCAGTCTACTGGACAGCATAAACAAAAAATAGCAATGTCTATTAGATCTAAGTAGTCGATAGAGGGTATTATTAGTCGACTAATTAATATTAGTAGTCAACTAACTTGAACATGATTGCACCAAATGAATATCCATCAAGTTGATGGGTCTTATAACTTTCAGTAATCAACTATATGAAGTTATAAGCCAACTAATAGTGTGTGTTTGTGTATGTATGTGTTCAAGGCTTTTACAATATCACCCTTGAAAATAAAGACGTTATTACAACTTCAATTTCATAAATGATACATGTCTTCAATTCCTTCAAATTATATCTTCCACTTTGGTGCTTCATGTGAAAGTGGTAGAAACCTTGTTATGTCAATATATAACTTGATAAGCAATTGATAGTTTTGTATACTGCATAAGATGTTAGTACACACACTTTATATTGTTATTATCAAAACATCAAAATAAGAGATCCAACAGGTGCGACATACCAACATGCCATGAATACGATCTTTCATGAACATATACACAAGACCGTAGAATATTACATATATGATATCGCAGTGAGGAGCTGCGACAAAGGTGATCATTTAGCAGATCTGAAGAGAGCATTCGACATCATGCGGATGCACCAGTTGAGATGAACCCAGCCAACTTCTTCCTAGGGGGTGGCCAGTGATAAATTTCTTGAATTTGTTGTTACATCCAAAAGAATCCACCTCGACCCTGAGAAGTCCGTGTCATTCAGAAGATGCAACATCCGAGAAACTTCAAAGAACTCAGAGGATTACAAGAGGTTCATATTAAATCTCTCAGGATGTTGCCAATTTTTCACTAAGCTAATGAAGAAGGGAGTCTCATTCATCTAGCATAGTGCTTGCTAAGAAGTGATTGAGGGAAACCTGCACATAGAAGATACAGAGTTTCGAAAAGTGCTAGCTTCTCAATTCTAACCGCTATAGTAAGTGGGTATGCGGGTCGTGATTCGCAAGGAGGGACTGCGATAAAAGCTTTAGATAAATTCATTAGAGTTACTAAAACTGATTAAAAGTTCTTCTTCGTTTGGAAAAGAAAAGAAAAATGAAAACTTTGTTAAGCTAGAAAAGAAAGTAAAAGATAGAAGAAGATGGTTTTAAAATCATTTAAGTTAAAAGAAGAGTTAAGTTAAAAAAGAAAGAGCCAAAAGAAAGAAGGAGAAAAGTGTCGATTTTTTAGAAGTGTTATAAACTGAGAAAGAAAAAGAAAGAAGAAAAACTAAAATACTTACATACCTCTTTTGGCTGATGACTTACCTTGGATCGTTGGCACGTTTATCTTGGTTTGGAGGCGATTAGCGCATAACCCATAAGATCAAATTCAGTCCCCGCCCATATCATATCATCAAGACTCCATCGAGCAAGTATGAAATGATATGAACATAAAGGAGGAATCCATCGTCATGAGTTATCGGTGGAACTCGCAAAAGCATGCCAATTTTAATGCTACAAGATTCACTTGGACAATCATCAAAACCAAAGAGAAAAGTAAAAGATGAACATAAAATGTAAACTTTTGATTAGATAGAAAAACAATGGAAGAAAGAAAAAAAGATTACATCTGTGTTATTCTCAACATAATTCTCTCTCTTTTAACATGAATCTCAGTCTAATCTATATTTACAAAAGAAATAAAAAATTACATTAAAAGAAAAAATCTAAAGAAAAAAAATCATATTCCTAGCTCTCTGCTGGAGTGGTGCTCCTTTGCCTTCTGAAGTAATGGTATTTATAAGTTGAAATAGATAAGGGAGAGCGTGCTTGAAGATGAGACTAAATCCCTGGTCCAACAGACGAGATCTTCTGATAATGTTGGAGATAAAGTTAGAGATATGGACAAAATCACTTTCCCAAAGAAACGATCTTCTGATAATATCTCTTTGGATCTCTAGATTTTGAAAATATCTCTTCGATTTCTCAAGCCAACCAAATTGATTTTTCTAAATCTGATTTTAACTGTATTTATTTGGCTTTATCTTTAGTTAACCAAATAGATTTAATTAAATTAGAATTTAACTGGCTTTTATTTGGTCTTATCTTCTATTCTTTCATCAAGACAAACTTATAAAATAAGACTTTAAGATAGGAATTAGCAGGATTTATTACAAGATAGATGTAGGAATGTAATAATAGATATATAATAAACGTGTACAATCACACCCCCCACACCTATCTTTTGCTCATCCTTGAGCAAACAAGAAAACTAAATTTAACAATTTTCTTAGACCACTTTCATATATCACGTGATTCTACTGTGTATGTGCAGCAAATCTTTAAACCTCTAGGTTTCTCCTAGAGGAAGAGTTATAGTCTCCTGAAGGCTTTCAGTGAATTACACCCATAAAATCTACAAAGAAAGAAAAAAACAAAGTGTTAGTATTTTAAAAACGCATTTTGAATAGACGAAAAAATATTTGAAGTATTTTTGCAAAAATTCAAATAATCTATAAGTTATAGGAAAACCAAAACTTTTTATTCCTAAACTTAATCTCTATTCAAAAACTTGTTATCAATTAAGGTAAGGAGTCAAACTATATTTCTCATCTAATCTATTATTTTACCTTAAGCCATATGCAGTTTTGTGACCGTGAAATTTTGACTCGGGATTCTTCAACTCTAACTCTTATGCGTTATTTTTTTTAAATTTTGGTGTTACTATCCCTTATTTCTATTAGGCTTTTTAGTCTGCCCATGTAACGAGCCTTAGGTCGGTGACTTCCAATTCAGATGGTCTTAGGGTACAGGGTGAGAAAACACCCCAAGGAATTAAGGACTCGAGCAAACAAGGCCACAAAACTTAAGAATTTTATTAATTACATGGATCACTTTTAAGCGTGAATACTTATGGTTATGAGGCACAAATACCCAGCTTAATCAGAGAACTTTATATATATATATATATATATATATATATATATATATATATATATATATATATATATATATATATATAAATATATATCTCTTTTTTTTTTTTTTATAAAGCATAAGAATCTTTGTTTTTGAATCCCTAAGTGTGAAAGTGTATAAAGCGTGCATATTTTATAAAGCATGCATATTTCATCAAGGTAAAAATCAAGACTAAATTACTTATCTAATTTTTCTTTCAGACCCTAGAAATCAAACAAATAATCTTATTTTGATCAAGTATAAGAAATCTTAATTATAATTCTCCTGTTCTTTAAAATTAACTTAATTTCTTACAAAAATAGGTCAAAATATTGTTTTTCTTTTCAAAAAGCTTTTAAAAACAAAGAAAATGTTATATTTTTTATAAATTAAAAGAAAATCTATGTTATGTTAGAACTCTCCCCCACACCTATCTCATGCATTATCCTCAATGTATAAATGAACGCATATGTGCATGAAAAAGAAAAAAGGGAAGAAAAAATATTACCTCAAGGTGGTGGCTCCGGTGTTGGTCGGATTAGGCCAAGCATTTCTATCGAATCTAAATATTATGGATTATCAAGGAACTCACCTTTTATAACCTTTTTTATTTATATTTTTATAATCCCCAAATGGAATAGAATCATGAAAGAGCCTAACATAAAAATTATCCCTTTTATATGAACAATCTTGGAAAATCATCACGGAGTCATTATGGTCTATACCATCTCCAACAAAGGAATACAATTTGATGAATTGGATGATTTGGGATCTGAAATGAAAGGAACGAGAACCAATACTGACTCGGGAATAAGACTCAAATCAAGTTTTAAGTTCAAGTGTTTATTTTGGTTCATGAGTTGAGTCCAAATCAAAGAATTGAGATTCACACTTTTCCCAAAAATGGAATGTGACTATCCAAAACAAGTGCTTCATGTTCTAGATTTATAAGTACGGGAATCAGTGTTGGATCAGAAATTGGGTCCAAATCGGGTAAGGATGTCAGAGTCAACATTGATTCAAAATTCAGAACTGAATCACAAAATTGAAAATCGGGTTCACATTCATGTTCAAGCTCAATTTCATTGAAATAAAAACTTGCCAATTTGTCAATTGCTTGGTATTGGTCAAGTTCAAGATGGTGTAATGAAATGGAATCTTGGTTGAAGTTTCTAAGACACCATGATTCTTAGTTCCTATCAATATGGCTAGAAAATCGGGAATAGTCAAAGACTGAGTAGGGAGAGTTTTCTTGTTCCTATACATATTTTTCAATTGACTAATTCTTACTTCTAGCCTATCGATGGACTGGGTATAAGAATTTTCGCTCTGAATCATGTATTCCGTAGTTTTTTCGAAGTCAATAAGTTCTTCTTGTTGTGGTGGGACTTGATAATAGAGTAGGAATCTTGGATTTGGGAATTCTGTGGGATATTTGAGTCTGTTGAGTTTCAAGATTCCAAGTACTCAAGTATAGCTTTCCTAGTCCTTTCTATATCAGATTCTTCTTCTATAGTTGATCAGAAAAATGAATATATGAAGATGATTGTTGGAAAGGTGACGGTGAAGAGTGATGATGATTATCCCAATCTTGTTCATAATACTAAGATTGGGGTATATATTGATTTGAGTAAGATCAATCTGACATACTTGATTGGTTAAAATTATGTACTATCGAATTGGTAATATCCGAATTGAAAGAGTTTAGGGTGAAATATAGATTCGAGTTAAAGTTGGAAAATTGTGGTTATAATTTATATCTCACAAGTGCAATCACAAAACAAACAAACAAAAGAAACAAATAAACAAAGCAAACAAAGGAAAAAAATCTTGCCTATATTAGGGTAAATCTTAGATCTCGACGAATCCTAACTGGTTAGACTGTCCATAGGAGGTATATTGCAGAATCTGATCACAAGTTAATCAGCCATATTAGGGCAAGATTGGCGGGAGATATCCGCGCCAAAAGTGACGGGCCTAATTAAGCCAAACCACCAGCTTTTCTCTCAACCCCTGACCTTTGACACTGATTTGGCAAGAGTCAAATTCTAACAACTTTCCTCTTAGGTCAGTCTCCTATTATGTCTAAGATGTCCCTAGGGCTAATGTCTACTCAGTTTTAAGATTAAGTTAGTGAGTAAGGAGATGATTTTTAGGCTAAAGAAGGGTAATGACTTCCCACCTTATCTTGTTTTAGGTCAGGCCCTTAATTCGTTTTAGTGTAAGTGTAAAAGTATACAGCAAAAATAAATACACTCAAGCAACATATATCACCCAAATGTGTTTCATAAGCTACATTCAATGCACACATTCCTTGCTCTAGCACTCTTCAATAGTAATGTAAAAGGTAAACGAATTAGATATGTGCCTAAATGCAAGTCCAAATCATTTTAACATTTATAATCAATCATTTACTATTGAGTTATACAGTATATGCAGAGTAAGTTACCCTGAAAAACTAAACAATGCAGAAGCTATATACTTTCAAATACAGCAATCTGTAAGAAACTACAGTCAGTAGTTCATCAAAAATGCTATGGAAACACAGCTTTTGCCGCATTTGTGCGACACAATTGTGGGCTCTGATACTCTGCCTTCTTGAGAAGAGGTATAGAGTAGCAATATGTCTACTGCAGTTGTTTGTTTTCAGAATTTAGCCCCTGCATGCAAAGACAAAGAAGAAAAACATCATCGTTAAAAACATAAAAAGAAATACTTACGTCACTTCCCCACAACGGCGCCAAAATTTGATTGAGAGAAACCTGCACACAGAAAAATACAAAGTTTAGGAATGTACTAGGCTCTCAATTCTACCACTATAGCAAGTGGCTATGCGAGTCGTGATCCACAAGGAGGGACTGCGATAAAAGCTTTAGGTAAGTTCTTTAAAGTTACTAAAACTAGTTAAAAGTTGTTCTTTTTTTTGGGAAAGAAAAGAAAAATGATATCTATGTTAAATTAGAAAAGAAAGTGAAAGATAGAAGAAGATGGTTTTGAAATCATTTTAAGTTAAAAGAAGAGTTAAGCTAAAAGCGAAAGAACCTAAAGAAAAAAGGAGAACAGAGTTGATTTTTTAGAAGTGTTCCAAACTAAGAAATGAAAAGAAAGAAGGAAAACTAAAAATACTTACTTACCTTTTTGGTTGATGATTTACCGTGGATCGTTGGCACGTTTACCTTGATTTGGAGGCGATATCGCATAACCTATAAGATTGAATTCAGTCCCCATTCATATTACATCATCAACACTTCATTGAGCAAGTATAGAATGACATGAACATAAAGGAGGAATCCATTGTCATGAGCTATTGGAGGCACTCGCAAAGGCAAGGCAATTCCGATGCTATGAGACTCACTTGGATTATCATCAAAATTAAAAGAAGAAAAGTAAAAAAGATGAGCATAAAATGTAAACTTTTGATTACATAGAAAAATGATGAAAGAAAGGAAAAAGATTACATCAGTGCCACTCTCAACATAATTTCTCTTTTTAACATGAATCTCAGTCTAATTCATGTTTATAAAAGAAATAAAAAATTACACTAAAAGAAAAAACCTAAAGGGAAAAAAAAATCATATTCCTGACTCTCTACTGGAGTGGTGCTCCTTTGCCTTCTGAAGTGGTGATATTTATAGATTGAAATGGATAAGGGAGAGCGTGCTTGAAGATGAGACCAAATTCATGGCCCAACAGAAAAGATCTTCTGATAAGGTTGGAGATAAAGTTAGAGATATGAACAAAATCGCTTTTCCAACAAAAAAGATCTTCTGATAATATCACTTTGGATCTCTAGATTTTAACAATATCCCTTTGATTCTTCAAGCCAACCAAATTGATTCTTCTAAATCTGATTTTAACTGTATTTATTTGGCTTTATCTTCAGTTAACAAATAGATCCAATTAAATCAGAATTTAACTGGCTTTTATTTGGTTTATCTTCTTCCTTCATTAGAAAATCTGCAAATAAGACATTAAGACAAGAAATTAGTAAGATTATTATAAGATAGATGCAAGAATGTAATAATATATATGCAATAAATGTTTAAAATTAACAAGCGTTCGTGGAAATCAAGCGATAACTCACACATCCACCTGTCCTAGTAGCTCCAGTATCAAGGAAACCATTCCTAATATATGTCATAGCAATGGATTATTCCTTGGGAGCTTTACTAGCCCAAAATAATGATCAGGGACATGAGCAAGCAATCAGCTACCTAAGCAAGACCATGATCAGAGCTGAGTCTCGCTACAATTCAGTCGAAAAAGAGTTGCTAGTTTTGATTTTCATCATCCAGAAGATGCGACACTATCTTATGGGCCAGACTATTCACGTCATCTTAAAATTTAATCCATTGAGATTGCTTATGATGAAGACATCATTGTTAAATGATCGATTAGTGAAGTGGGATATGCTCTCGCAATATGAGATGCAATTTTGCACAGAAAGCTACAAAAGGTCAAGCTATGGCAGATTTCTTGGCTAAACATCTAAATCTAAGAATAACCAAACTTTACAAAGATCTCCTAGATGAGATTGCTGAAGTTTGTATAACCCAGACATCTTTCGAAGAATAAGTCTGACAACTATTCTTTGATGGCGCATCAAGAATAGGTCCTATAGAAAATATTGTAGAAGGAGTGGGGTATTACTTGTATCTCCATATAACTACGTGATTCATCATGCATTCTCGTTAGCTGAGTCATGTTTCAACAATATGACAAAATACAATGATCTATTAATCAGAATGCAACTTGCAGAAGAGATTGGCGTCAAGCATCTCGAAGCATATGGTGATTCACAACTAATCATCAATCAGGTTCGCAGGGAGCACGAAGTCCGACATGAAGACTTGATGCCCTACCACAACGCAACCATCAATATGCTAGAGAAGTTCAAAAGCTTTTATAACAACCATGTACCTCGCCAACAGAATGCACATGCAGATGCATTGGCATCCCTTGCCGCTTCATTGGTTCTTCTAACAAGAGCAATATAGAAGATACTCATACATAGCCTTGATCTATACTATCCGAAGTTCGCCCTTGAAGATAATCAGACTCCAGAGTGAAGCCTTCAAGTCAAAGAAGTTCTTGAAACCTCGACAGGTCCAGAACTTAGGGGTTGACAATTCCCATCATCGACTATGTCTTATATGGCATATTACCCGATGATTCCAAGGAGACAGCGACCATCAGAAGGAAAGCGCCTCGATTCTACTACAGTACGATCACACGAACATTATATAATAGGTTTTATGATGGAATCCTGCTTCGCTGCCTTTCTTACAAAGAGGCGCAGGAAGCCCTCATGGAAGCTCATGACGGTATATGTTGAGCTCACCAACCCAGGCGGAAACTTGGCGACCGACGCTGAAGACTTGTCTATTACTGGCCAAAGATTGTTTCTGATGCTGTCACCTACGCTAACGTTATCACACCTGTCAGATCCACAATGACTTCATCCACCAAGCACCAGGCCATCTTCACCCAGCGTCTTCTTCATGACTATTCGAGATGTGGGGAATAGACATCATTGAAACCATTACCCCTCCAACATCCAAAAGACATCGGTTTATTCTAGTAATAACTGATTACTTTTCAAAATGGACGAAAGTTATCCCCTTGAAAGAAGTAAAGACATCCGACATGATCAAGTTCATCAAGCATCACGTCCTATACTGCTTTGGCGTGCCATGACAAATCATCCACGATAATGGACCCTAGTTCATCAGCCAAGCATTTCAAAGATTCTGTAATAAATTCAGAATTCAAAGTGTGACTTCAACAACATACTATCCAGCTGCTAACGGCCTTGCAAAAGCATTCAACAAGACCATCGATAAACTTCTTAAAAAGTTCATCTCAAAAAGTTAACGTGTCTGGGATGAGAAGTTGGGAATGCCTCTGGGATTACCGCACAATGGTTAGAACCCCAATGAAGGCTACCCTATTCTCCTTGTATATGGATGTGAAGTCGTAGTACCATTGGAGATTCAGATCCCATCTCTGTGTATTGCCTTGGCAATAGAGATGACACATAAGGATAAGCATCGACTGCATCTCCAAGAGTTGAAAGCTTGGATAATAAACGACCCAAGCCCATTAACAAATCGAGCTCTACCAAGCTTGAATTACAAAAGCCTTTAACAAAAAAGTCAAGGAACAGATTTTCAAGAAAGGAGACCTTATCCTAACTGTCAAGCGATCCATGGTCATGACGCACAAGACTAAATACAAATTCTAGCCTAAGTGGAAAGGACCCTATTTAGTAGAGACAGTCTACTCAAATAGAGCTTACATCCTTACAAATCCAAATGGTGACACGCTCATGATGCCAATTAATGGGATTTCTAAAGAATTACTATTCCTGATCATGTTCAACACTACACCTCTGATCAAAGCTTCACCCTGATCAATCAGATGGGTTAGGTTGGGATCAAGATGCTTAGGAGAGGGCCAAAGAAAAGCTTCATCATTCAATGGATCATATCACGGTCAATCAATGCCAAGCCGACCGAACATCGCTGACATTATGATGCATGATGTTAATATCGAAGAAATGATAAAGTTAGAAACTCTGATTTTATCCTTATCACTCTTCTCATGATCAAGTTAACACTGCACCTCTGATCGAAGCTTCACTTTAATCAATCAGATGGAATAGGGTTTGGGATCCAAGATGCTAAGGAGAGCTCCAAAGAAAAGCTTTCTCATTAACAAATCACATCACGGTCGATCGACGTCCAGCAACCGAACGTCGCTGAGATTATGGTGCATGATGTCAATATCGAAGAAATGACAAAGCTAGAAACTCCGATTTTAGCCTTGTCACACTTCTCATGATCAAGTAAACACTACATCTCTGATCGAAGCTTCACCCTGATCAATCAGATGGATTAGGGTATGGGATCCAAGATGCTTAGGTGAGCGCCAAAGAAAAGCTTCCTCATTTAACGGATCACATCACGGACAATCGATGCTAAGCCGACCGAACATCGCTGACATTATGATGCATGATGTCAATATCAAGAAAATGATAAAGCTAGAAAACTCCAGTTTTAGCCTTGTCACTCTTCTCACGATCAAGTTAACACTACACCAATCAGATGGATTAGGATTTGGAATCCAAGATGCTTAGGAGAGCGCTAAAGAAAAGAAACTTTCTCATTCAATGGATCACATCTGAAAATCACCTAGAGGGGGGGTGAATAGGTGATGATGCTAATCAAAGGGCAAATTAAAAAATTTAAAGCTACAACAATCACAATCAAGAATCACAAGATGAATGCAAAGCAAGTAAGTATGACAATGAGTATGATGAGCAAGTAATAAGTGCAAGCAAAGTAGAGTAAGAATTGCAAGAATGTAAACCAATCGCAAACACAAGGATATGTTATCGAGGTTCGAGCACCCAGCTCTACTCCCCGCCTTCCCCAGAAGGATTCCGACCACTTCCACTATTACAAAGATCTCAAATACAATGGAGTACCCAACTCCTACAATCTCAAGAACTAGTAATTTCCTTGGTAGTCAAAAGACCACAAACTCTCTCTTTCAAATATCACTTCCCTTACAAAGGTCCTTAGAGAATATTGAGTAGGAATGAAGCTCTTGTTTGTAGTGAAGAAAGAAAATTAAATCAGAGAGTATTTGAAAACCCTTCAGAAAATCAGTGAGAAATTCAGCACAAAAACCAAGAAACAAGTCTCTTTTGAAAGCCTTAAACTTTTGAATTTTCTAGCAAATAATTGTGTAACAAATCTCTCCCCAAACACCCCTATTTATAGGAGAGGGCTAGGGTTTAGGGATAAAACATAATTACTGATGTTTAGAAGGTAATTAGATCAAAATATATCCTTAAACGAATTTTTAAACACAAAAGACAAAATAAACAGCTCACTAAAATCTGCCCGTTACTGTTCAACGGACACATCGGTCGACTGGGCCGGTCGACCGGTAGATCAAAAATTCGACCGTTATAGGCTAGCGGTCGACCGACTCGGTCGACTGATAAAACCTGTGAGCAAAAACAATATAATCCGGTCGACCGTGTCGGTCGACCGACAGATATGCACACGGATACGTGCATCTGCCAGAACTTCGGTCGACTGGTCCGGTCGACCGGACCAGACTGACACAGACTCGGTCGACTGCCCCGGTCGACCGGATCAGGTCAAAAATCAATTTAAGAAAGAAAACAAAGAGGATTTTGATTTTAACAAAAATACTTTTGAACAGGGAATAGTATAAAATATAAAGATGTATCTGTAGGCAAAAACTTGTATGCAAAATATTTTTGTATAATTTATAAGAAATTATTTTGGAACGAGCATGTGCGCAAAAACATGTGTGATAGAGCTTCAAACCTATCCACTATTCTTTAACATACTATAAACTGAAAAACAAATTACATGAAGACTTCTTGTGCTATCTTCAAGTCTTTGAGCCATCCAATGCCTTGCTAGTGCCTTCTCTTCTATGATCCTTCCTTGATGTGCAATTTGCCTTCCTTGCTTTGTGAAACTTAGAAGTTCTTGCAATAGCTAAGCAAATGGTCTCTAAACATGGTACAAAACCTGAAACTCATCTTAACAAACTTGTTAGTACCAAATAGCTCTAATTTGGTTTGTCATTATCAAAACACAAAACAATTGGAGAGTGTAACCTCTTGGGCCAACAATCTCCCCCTTTTTGATGATGACAAAACAAATAGGCTATTAACAAAAATATAGGGAGGAGAAAACTCCCCCTCAAATTATGCTATACATAAAACACAAGAATATGCTCTAGATACCAATAATTGAAATGATGCACCAATTATTGAAACTAATATAAAACACAAAAATTGCTCTTGATACCAAAAATACCAAAAACAACTAAAACACAAGAATTCTCAAAAAAAACATGAATTCAAAAACTCATACATACCTAAACATAAAACTCATAAAACAAATCTTTAAAATTAAAGCATATAAATTCATATGGAACCAAGACCAAATGAACTTATTTTTGTCATGTAAACTTATTCTCCCCCTTTTTGTCATACATCAAAAAGGGTTATGAAAAACATGTCTATTCAATAATACAAACATTAAGTTCTCCACAAATAAACGAAAATCTAGCAAAATCAAGAGGTTTAGTGAAAATATCGGCTAGTTGTAAATCCGTGGAAAACATAATCAATATCTATATCACCTTTCTCAAAATGATCTCTAAGAAAGTGATATCTAATCTCAATGTGCTTGGTCTTACTATGTTGATTTGCATTTTTGGTCATGTGTATAGTACTAGTATTATCACAAATATTTTTATATGATCAAAGTGCAAATCAAAATCAAGGAGAGTATGTTTCATCCAAAGGACTTGTGCACAACAAGCCCCCGCGGCAACATACTCCGCCTCGGCGGTTGAGAGAGCTACGGAATTTTGTTTCCTAGAGGACCATGAAACAAGATAATTACCAAGAAATTGACATGTCCCACTAGTACTCTTTCTATCTACTCTACAACCTGCATAGTCGGCATCCGAATAACTAGTCATTGAAAAATCTATAGTTTTTGGATACCAAAGACCCATTCCAATAGTGCCCTTAATATAACGAATAATGCGTTTTACCGCAATAAGATGAGACTCTTTAGGACACGATTGAAATCTAGCACAAAGACACACACTAAACATGATATCCGGCCTACTTGCCGTCAAATATAAAAGACTTCCTATCATGCTTCTATATAATTTAATATCGACATTTTTACCTTGTTCGTCCTTATCAAGCTTGGTTGTAGTTGCCATTGGAGTGTTGCAAGCCTTTGATCCTTCAAGCCCAAACTTCTTTACTAGCTCCTTTGCGTACTTGGCTTGGTTAATGAAGGTTCCATCTTGCAATTGCTTGATTTGGAGTCCAAGGAAGAAATTGAGCTCACCCATTGAAGACATTTCAAATTCAAGTTGCATGACCTTCTCAAAATCCTTGCATAAAAGCTCATTAGTAGATCCAAAAATTATATCATCAACATAAATTTGCACAATTAAAATATCATTATCATCATGCTTAGTAAAAAGAGTTGTGTCTATTTTGCCTTTAATAAAATCATTTGAAATGAGAAAACTAGAAAGCCTTTCATACCAAGCTCTTGGAGCTTGTTTCAATCCATACAAAGCTTTATCAAGTTTAAAAACAAAATCGGGATGAACATGATCAACAAAACCGGGAGGTTGAGAAACATAAACTTTTTCATTAATAAAACCATTCAAAAATGCACTTTTCACATCCATTTGAAAAAGTTTAAAATTTTTAAAACATGCAAAAGCTAGTGTCATCCGTATGGCTTCAAGCCGTGCTACGGGTGCAAAGGTCTCCTCAAAGTCAATTCCCTCAACTTGAGTGTAACCTTGGGCCACTAACCTAGCTTTATTCCTAATGACATTTCCGGACTCATCCATCTTGTTTCTAAAGATCCACTTAGTACCAATTATTGGTCTATCGTGGGGCTTAGGAACAAGGTGCCAAACTTGGTTGCGCTCAAATTGATTGAGTTCCTCTTGCATGGCAAGCAACCAATATGGGTCCGTCTCGGCTTCGAGAATGCCCTTGGGTTCAAAATGAGAAATGAAAGCAAAGTTACCACATAGGTCATGGAGTTTGGAGCGCGTTGTGACTCCTTTAGATGCATCACCCAAGATGAGCTCCTTAGGATGATTTGTAGCGTATCTCCAAGCTTTAGGAAGCGGTTGAGTGCTTTCCTCCTTATCCTCTTGAACTTCACCAATAGGGTCTAGCTTTTCTTCTTGAGCGGGTGAGTCCTTCAAGGATAGTCTCTCCATGTCTTCACCTAATGGTTCAATCTCTACAACATTCTCAACAACCACATTAGATTCTTCAAATTTAACATGCATGGTTTCTTCTATGGTAAGAGTAGATCTATTGAAAACTCTATATGCTTTGCTAGTAGAGGAATATCCAACAAAGATAGCCTCATAAGCCTTAATATCAAATTTACCCAAATTATCCTTAGTATTCAAAACAAAACACTTGCATCCAAAAACTTTAAAATATGCAACATTTGGTTTTCTAGAATGATACATTTCAAAAGAAGTTTTTGAAGAATTTTTGCATAAATAAATACGATTCGATATATAGCATGCGGTGTTTACGGCCTCGGCCCATAAATATTGAGGGAGGTCATACTCACTAATCATTGTCCTAGCCATCTCTTGAAGTTTTCTATTTTTCCTTTCCACTACTCCATTTTGTTGTGGAGTTCTAGGACAAGACATTTCATGCTTAATTCCCTTTTCATCACAATAAGTCATGAAGAGTTGGTTAACAAACTCACCACCTCTATCACTCCTTATTCTTAAAATCGGAAAACCCTTTTCTTTTTCAACTCTTTTTTGAAAAATCTTAAAATAAGAAAAAGTTTGATCTTTATGTTGCAAAAAGAAAACCCAAGTAAAACGGGAGAAATCATCAACCAAAACAAATGCAAATCTACTTCCATTTAAACTCTTAGTTTTAGTTGGTCCAAAAAGATCCATATGAATTAATTCTAAAGGCCTAGTTGACATGATATCCTTGATTGGTTTAAAGGAAGACTTGGTTTGTTTCCCAAGTTGGCACGCATCACAAATACGGTCTTTCTCAAAATTCAAGCAAGGTATACCCTTCACCAATTCCTTTGAATTAATCCTAGAAATATGGTCAAAAGATGCATGTCCTAATCTTCTATGCCAAAGCCAAGAATTTTCATCAAAAGCATTCAAGCATTTAGTAGAACAATCTAAATTAAGCATGTCAATAATATAAACATTGTTATCACGAAAACCGGTGAGAATACAAATATCGGATTTAACATCAAAAATCTTGCAAGAAGTATCATCAAAAACAACTTTAAGTCCACGATCACAAAGTTGACTAATGCTAAGTAAATTATGTTTTAAACCATCTACTAAAACAACATTCTCAATAATAGGAGATGCACCAATTTGAATGTTACCTATACCGATGATAGTTCCTTTGGAGTCATCCCCGAAGGTGACGGTGCCACCTTCCATGTACCTTGATAGGGTTGTGAAGTTGTTGATGTCCCATGTCATTTCTCTTGAACAACCACTATCAAGGTACCACCGCTCCCTACGTCTTGGAGCTTTGGTGTGTACCTACATCAAACAATTTAAGACTTGATTTTGGTACCCACATTTTCTTGTGTCCTCTAGGGTTAGTGTCATGAACCCAAACAAGATTATTTGTTCTATTTAGTTGATCATAACAAAACTTAGCTAAATGTCCATTTTTACCACAATATGTGCATCTATATACTCTACCATATTTAAAAGCATAATGGGTGTGTGATTTGTGAGCATGAGCATTGTGAGCATGAGCATGAGAGGTGTTAGCATGAGAATTCTTAGCTTGTGAAGTGTTAGCATGTGAAGTGTGCTTTTTAGAAAACATGTTCTCAAGTTTCTTAGTATTGAAAGCACAATCATTTAAAACTTTTTCGAAATCATTCATTTTGGATTTAAAAGAAGAAATTTCTTTTTCATCAATAATAGGAGATTTTGCCTTACAAGAACTCTTGTAGGCACAAAATTCTTTTTGCATGGAAATGAAATTAGAAGAAACATCATCTTTTTCTTTAGAAACAATGGCAAGTTGATTCTTAAGAAAAGCAACTTCTTTTTGTAATTTTAAGCATTCAAGTTTCTTATTATCATAAGTTTCAGAAAGTTCTACAAAGGCATGAACTAGAACTTCCTTACTTAGTTCATCATCTTCATCATCAAGGGATTGAGGGGTTACCTTAGGTGTGTTTGCCATGAAACACATATTAGCTTGATCCACCTCCTCTTCGGACTCGCTTTCCGAATCCCATGTTGCTTTGTAGGCTTTCTTCTCCTCCGGTTTCTTTGGCTTGAAGGAGGAAGTCATCTTCTTCTTGAATTCCGGACAATCCGCCATGATATGTCCGGGTTTGCGGCAATTATAGCAAATGATCCTCCGCTCCTCTTTGCCTTCGAATTTTCTCCGGAAGTTGAACTTGTTCTTTCGGTACAACCTCTTGACATTCCGCACAAGTAGAGTTAGCTCCTCATCTTCTTCTTCGTCTTCATCATCGTCATCATTGGTGGATGAAGTCTTGAAGGCTATGGATTTCTTCTTTGAAGTAGTGGCTTCTTCTCTTGCCTTCTTCTCCATCTCATGGGTCTTTAGGTTCCCAATGAGACTAATGATGTCCATCTCGTCCTTGTCGTTCAACTCCTTTAATGTGGTGGCCTTGATCTCCCATGAAGAAGGAAGCGCCCGAATCACTTTCCGCACCTTTTGATCGTTGGAGATGTCATCACCTAATGAAGAAAGACCATTAGTGATTTTAGTGAAACGAGTAATCATATTATCAATAGATTCTTCATCAAGCATTTTGAATGACTCATATTGGGACCTCAAGAGATCTATTTTAGCTCTCTTGACTTGTGAAGTTCCTTCGTGTGTGACCAATAAATGTTGCCAAATCTCATAGGCGGATTGGCAATGAATTACCCGTGTAAGGTCATCCTCATTCAAGGCGGTTAATAGGGAGTTTTGGGCTTTGGAGTTAGCCTCATATTCTCTAAAGTTGAAGTCGGTCCAAGTGCTCTCATCACTATCGGGTGCTACATAGGGTTTAGTCAAGGACTTGGCCACTAAGCTACCCAAAGATTGCAAAAATATAGTCATCCTAACCTTCCAAATTGGGAAATTAAGTCCATCAAATTTAGGAGGGGTTTTGATGTTATCGGCCATGTTTACTAGTGATGAATGAATGAATGAATGAATGTTGATTAGCAAATATTAAGGATCTCTCTATGGATGTTAAGCCAAACCTAGAGTCCAAGCTCTGATACCAATTGAAAATCACCTAGAGGGGGGGTGAATAGGTGATGATGCTAATCAAAGGGCAAATTAAAAATTTAAAGCTACAACAATCACAATCAAGAATCACAAGATGAATGCAAGCAAGTAAGTATGACAATGAGTATGATGAGCAAGTAATAAGTGCAAGCAAAGTAGAGTAAGAATTGTAAGAATGTAAACCAATCGCAAACACAAGGATATGTTATCGAGGTTCGAGCACCCAGCTCTACTCCCCGCCTTCCCCAGAAGGATTCCGACCACTTCCACTATCACAAAGATCTCAAATACAATGGAGTACCCAACTCCTACAATCTCAAGAACTAGTAATTTCCTTGGTAGTCAAAAGACCACAAACTCTCTCTTTCAAATATCTCTTCCCTTACAAAGGTCCTTAGAGAATATTGAGTAGGAATGAAGCTCTTGTTTGTAAGTGAAGAAAGAAAATTAAATCAGAGAGTATTTGAAAACCCTTCAGAAAATCAGTGAGAAATTCAGCACAAAAACCAAGAAACAAGTCTCTTTTGAAAGCCTTAAACTTTTGAATTTTCTAGCAAATAATTGTGTAACAAATCTCTCCCCAAACACCCCTATTTATAGGAGAGGGCTAGGGTTTAGGGATAAAACATAATTACTGATGTTTAGGAGGTAATTAGATCAAAATATATCCTTAAACGAATTTTTAAACACAAAAGACAAAAATAAACAGCTCACTAAAAATCTGCCCGTTACTGTTCAACGGACACATCGGTCGACTGGGCCGGTCGACCGGTAGATTAAAAATTCGACCGTTATAGGCTAGCGGTCGACCGACTCGGTCGACTGATAAAACCTGTGAGCAAAAACAATATAGTCCGGTCGACCGTGTCGGTCGACCGACAGATATGCACACGGATACGTGCATCTGCCAGAACTTCGGTCGACTGGTCCGGTCGACCGGACCAGACTGACACAGACTCGGTCGACTGCCCCGGTCGACCGGATCAGGTCAAAAATCAATTTTAAGAAAGAAAATAAAGAAGATTTTGATTTTAACAAAAATACTTTTGAACAGGGAATAGTATAAAATATAAAGATGTATCTGTAGGCAAAAACTTGTATGCAAAATATTTTTGTATAATTTATAAGAAATTATTTTGGAATGAGCATGTGCGCAAAACATGTGTGATAGAGCTTCAAACCTATCCACTATTCTTTAACATACTATAAACTGAAAAACAAATTACATGAAGACTTCTTGTGCTATCTTCAAGTCTTTGAGCCATCCAATGCCTTGCTAGTGCCTTCTCTTCTATGATCCTTCCTTGATGTGCAATTTGCCTTCCTTGCTTTGTGGAACTTAGAAGTTCTTGCAATAGCTAAGCAAATGGTCTCTAAACATGGTACAAAACCTGAAACTCATCTTAACAAACTTGTTAGTACCAAATAGCTCTAATTTGGTTTGTCATTATCAAAACACAAAACAATTGGAGAGTGTAACCTCTTGGGCCAACAACATCATGGTCGATCAACGCCAAGCTGACCGAATATTGATGACATTATGATGCTAATGAAAATATTGAAGAAAAGACAAAGGCAAAATGTCAGTTTTTAGCTTTGTCACACATCTCTAGTATATAGACCTGCACTCATCTTCAATTTAGAAGAATAGGTTATATTTTAAAGTCGAGCATGCCTAAGCAACAGTTTTAGGCACTCTTCTTCATGATCATTCCTCTTGATCCAGAAGGATGGCTTATCTAACCTAACTTTTCCATATGTAATGGTGGCATGTCTCCTTCTCCTATTCGATCAATCGAAGCTTGACACAATGACAGGGCATAGTCAGATGAGCTGATTGAGTAAGTTTATCTGATGACTTATCATGTCAAACTCATTGAAGAAGGTTTATGACGCATCTTTGCAGAGCCTTTCCAGTGTTTCCACATTCATATCAAAATGTTATGATCGGTCGACTCTCATGGTGGATTAAATGAGTTTATCTGATGGCTTAGTAAGACGAACTCATTGAAGAAGGTTCGTGATATATCTTTGTAGAACTTTTTCGGTATTTTCACATTCATATCAAAGTGTGGTAACCGAATGAGGATCAGAGAGGACTCCACGAGGAATGTAATCTCTAGACAAAATATCCGCAGAATTCATATTAACTTTCTTAATCCCAAGCGAGATTCTAGAAGTCATCTGTAGGGCGGAAACCCAGAAGATTCACTATGTCACTTACAGTAACACAATAATCCAATGCCTCCAATGGCTAAGAATAGAGGAAAGTGTTGGTTTTTAAGCCCAACGAAAAATCTTCGACAACTCATCATGCTAAGGGGAATAGTATGGTAAGCCCAACTCAAACAGTAATTGTTAGAGGCATACCAAATCCGTAGCTGAGGATTTGCTAAAAATCCTAGGGGACCTGATCCCACCTCTTCCCATTAGAATCTCTTACTAATTCCCTTTCATGGAATGGTAGGACCACAAAATGTTATCTATTTCTCCAGTCAAATGATTAAAGATGTATCTCGTCATGTTAACATTATACATCTGACAATAAAACTTCAATATATACCCAGTGGATATACTCCTACTTAGAATGATAGGTCCACTAAATATTCTCAAATCGCAAAACCAAGCATTCCAGTCAAGTTAACACCACATCTCTGACCAAGCATTGCTCAAATCGCAAAACCAATTCTGGTCAAGTTTTAACACAAATCTCTGACCAAACATTGCTCAAATCGCAAAACCAATTCTGTCAAGTTAACACTAAACCTCTGACCCAATATTGCTCAAATCACAAAACCAATATCAGTCAAGTTAACACTACCTTCGACTAAATTTGCCTAAGCTACAAAACACATATCTGCTACGTTAATATCACACCTATGGCAGACGTTTTACCAATTTTCTTACAGAAATGAGATTTGTAATACTAAGTTTAATATCACACCTCTAGCACTCATCTCACTATCAAGTTAACAATATACCTATGACAGTGAATCGTTCTGATTTCCCCAGTGAAAATGAGACATATGGTTAATACTACACCTCTCTAATGCTAAGTTAATATCATATCTCTGGCATATATCACTATTAAGTTAACATTACATCACTAACAGTCGTCATTTCAATTTCCCAGCGAGAAAAGAATCTCTGGTTAATATTACATCTCTTCAGTGCTAAGTTAATATCACACCTCTAACTCATAAAACAAGTCCCTATCATCTTGATATCACACCTCTGACAATAATTTTCCTTGATTTCAAACTCTAGTGGAGTTATCTAACAATTGCTAAGTTAACTATTACCTCTAGCAATCATAATTCAATCGCAAAAACAAAGGTAAGACAAAGGTAAAATAATCACTTTTACTATCAAAATGATAAAAGTGATATATACACTCTTTTATTCAAGAAGATGGAGTGATACAAAAGAAGAGATAAAAGTTAATCCCACTCAGTGAGAGACTTTATCTGGTCCTTGAGGTGTTGAATATTTCTTTGTCGTGCCTCGTCAGTTTTAGCCAAAGCTTAGACCCTCAACTCCTCATTAGATAGAAGCTTCTTCGTGGTAAGTTGTGCTTGAAGAACTTCCAGGTGGGAGAATCGGACATTCAGCTTTTATTGCACCCAATCTCTGGCGGCCTCGAGCTTTTCTGTCGTCTTCTTTTCGTTGGCAAGTTTTTGCTCGTTGTCTCGGATTAAAGATTGCGCCTTAGCTATCACTACTCAAGCACTTGCAATAACTCTCTCTGCACTTTTGGTGATGAACTCTGACTGATGAAGATCATCTCGCAAGGTCTGATAGTTGGCTTTAGAGTCATCCAGATGACGAGTCAGTTCAGCTATCTGTTCCTCTACCTTTTTCATTCGCATTCCTGGTCAGCACGAAGGTCACTCAATACTTGTTGTGCAGCATCAACCGGATTGGCACTCTCTAGGGTCTTCAGTTCCTTCAAATATAAGTTGCTCTAACAACACCTGGTATATTTTCGCTAGATCAGAGCCCCAAGTTTGTCGAATATTCTCTATTTAGTTCTCGAGGAGTGATTGTGGGAATTCGAAAGGACTTTGCCTAGAGAGTACCAATTTGGACCAATATGCCATCGTGGTGAAGAATTGCTCGATCATTTGGAGAGTCAACTCTTCCAAAATGTCCATAGTTGCTATTATCACCACCATAGGAGCACTTCTGGATCCCATCTCTATGATGGTAATAGGAGTTCTCTTAGAAGTCAAGGGTGGTGCACTTGTACCTCCCAAATATACAGAAGCAAGTTGGGTTAGAAGTTACCTCATCTCCGAGGTCACCACAGGAGCTTTAGGATTTGAAAATGTATATGTAACACCCCATTCCCAGAATATGTACTTAGTTGTGTATTCATATTTTTCGATCGTATTTTTTTGATTTGATTTGCTTTCAGTATTTGTTTTGTATTATGAATTATTTATATGATCATTTTGCCGTGGATCTGGATTCGTGGACTCGGAGTCAGCCCTAGTCTGAACTGAGAGCTCGATCCTAATTTATTGCTCGATTTGGTCTTTCTGGTATTCAGATTTGACCGATTTCAGTTTCAAACATCATTTCTAATATTTTAGATTTTTCATGATTTTCTGAAATTTTCCTGAATTAAGTTGTAAATCTTCAAAACCGGGGTCAACCAATACCGCTGCTCGATTCTCGAATTTTAATTTACAAATGGAGTTGAAATTCTAAAACGGCTTTCCTGTAACTTCTTAAAATCACATTTTCTATCTAAATACTTTTTCTGAGATTTTTCTGAATTTATCAAAATTCCACTGGATTTGGTATCGGCTAGTATCGCTGGTCGATTTCAGGAATTTTAGTTTACAATTAAAATCAAATTTCTGAATTCTGCTTTCATACTACTTCTTAAAATTTTATTTTCTCCTTTCATGCATTTTCTAAGATTTTTTAGAATTTATCAAAATCCGGCTGACCTGGTGTAGACCGGTATCGACGGTTGACTTCAGAATTTTTATTTTAAAAACGGGATTGAATCTCTAAAACCGATTTCACCAAACATCTTAAAATAATATTTATAATTTTTGAGAATTTTTGAAAAGCTTTCCGAGCTACTTTATTTTTCAGGCTTTTTCAGAGTTTTCAGCGTTTTCCCAGATACTGGAATTTTATCCAGATATTTTACTTTTCTCTTTTTTCATTTCTCTCTTCTCGCTAGACGCGGGGCTCACCTAACATGGATTTAATTTTTAATGCAGATATCCTCTTTATTCTGTATTTAATGTTATGTCCTTCAAGATCAATTCTGAATCTTATCACCATGCTTTTTTGTCTTTTCTGTCTAACGCGACTCTCGCGTTTTCTACTGGACGCGGATCTAATCTCCACGTCTGGCTCTCTTTTTCCTAGACACGGATCATCTTTCAAATGAGACGCAAGTCTCATTTGTTGCGTCTCATTTGTTTTGAAAGCAATGGCAAACTTGTAGTATCCCATCTCCCTTTATATATGTACATCTCCATCTTCTCTCTCTTTCATTCTTCTTCATTCCTTCTTTCATTTCCAACAAACTCAGCACCCAAAATGTTTCCAACGCAACCTCCTTGGCTGCTCCCTTCTTGGCCGACCATCACCACCCTTCTTCACCAACACTCCACCATTCTCTCCTCCATCTCCTCCTCCATTCCAACAACAACAAAAACACCACCAACTCCACACCATCTTCTTCCTCCTTTTTCAAACCAAACAACCCATCTCCTTCACCATTTTCTCTACCATTTCTGCCACTACCTGCACCACCTTGACCACCATCAACCATGCCATCTTCCTCCCCTCGGAAAGCTCTTTCTAACGAACTATAGCTTCGCTCTCCGAAATCCCTTTTGCAAAACTCCAAATTTTCCAAATAAACTAGACTTTCACCCCATTTTTTTGCCTTGGGTTTGGGCTGCCCCATGGCAGCCGGCCCTTGACCGTCGGCCATCTCCGGCCGCCGGCGTTGCCGGTGAGGTCTAGCCGGCTAACCCCCTTCCCTTCTTTTCTTTCCTTTCTTCTTTCTTTCTTTTCCTTCTTTCTTTCTTTCCTTTCTTTTTCCTTTCCTTTCCTTTTCCTTTTCCTTTCTTCACTGTTTTTCTCTCAACTTGTGTCCCCCTTTTTCCTCCTCCCTGCGTCTCACTTTCCCCCATCCATGCGTCTCTTATTATCTCATTTCCCTGTCTCTCTTTTTCTCTGAAGATAATTGCTAGACGCGGAGCTCACCCCGCGTCTAGGCAATTCCTTAACATGAATCTTTGCCTTCTTGATATTTGTATAACACGGCCTTCGCATTCTTGTATAGACGCGACGCGGTGCTCATGCTCGCGTCTGTGTCCTTCTCGTGTCAATGCAACGTGGAGCTCTCGTTCGCGTCTGCGTTCTTCTCATGTTATGACTTAAACGTGGGTCTCGAACCCGTGTTTGTGGTAATTAATGCAACGCGACCCCCGCGTCTGCGACTCCCGTGTCTCACTCTCAATCCCGTGTCTCCTTGTGCACACCCTCTCTCTCTCCCTGTGCACTCTCTCTATGAACTTCTCTCCAGCCCTCTCTTTCTCTCTCCTCTCTCTCATTCTCTTTCTCTCTCTTGATTTCCTCCTCTCTCTATCACTTTTTCTTTAACGCGTTGACGCGTTGATTACCTGGATTCTAGAGATCAGGAATTTCACAGTATTTTCTTAAGACTTAGGCGAGTGTTCTCAGTTCCTTTTGGACTTCCCATTTCATCGGGTCGACTTGTATTATTCACAATTTGTGCTGTTTGGAACTAACACTTTATGTATATACCCTTGCCTTCGGGCCTAAACTCTGGGTACAATCTTTGAGGTTTAAAGTCCTCCGGACTTTCTGTATGCTACGCATGGTAGGCGGACCTAGCGTCAACACTTTACCTCTTGCTCCGTTCTAGCATAGTTACCCAGTGAGGATGGCTTCCCGTAAACGGTAGTATGGCGTTCATACGCTTGCTGCGGTATGTGTGTCTAGCTATGCTGCGAGCAATAACCTCGCTGAGCGTGATAGCATTTATTGTTGTACATTAACTTCGCTCCAGCACTGCTTATCTCCACCTGAATGTTTGCTTACTTACTAAATTACTTGCCTTCCAGTTTATTGATTCTTTTATTAATGGTTGTGAAGAGTTTGAAATCTTACTTATACTATTTTTCCTGAAAATGCATGATTTTTCGGTGTTTGTACCTATCCCTTATATCAGTACGATTTTCCTGTATCGCTTGACATGCTTTCACTTGACGTGCTTACCTGTACCACGTTATCACCTAGCACCTGTCTAAATCACTTGATAACTGATGTGTCATCACTGACACCTGACTTGCTACTTAACACTTACTTCTTGTTATAACAATACTTATCACCTACCTCCTGATATATTATACCTAACCTGTGATTATCACATTTACGGGATACTATACTTGTTATCCTGTATTACATACAGTGACTTGAATCTTTTACTTGTTATCCTGTATTATGTATATACAGTGACTTGAATCTACAGTACTCATGTACTCCTAAATTCCTGATTATGTCTTACATCTGCTATTCCAAATTGATAATTACGTAATAAATCATAAAAAGGAACAACTTGTATTGGGTCGGGGAAAACTTGCAGCTATCAATAATGTTCGTGTTTACAGTGGTACTAGATATGTTATGCAACTAAAACTTCTGGTCTGACCTGTGGGCCTCCAGGCGACCGAGTGGAGCGCTGGCTCCCTCCTTCCTGGTACTATCTTGATAAAGGGCATCCTATAAGACCCTCCTGATCGCCTTGCGGCAGGTTCCGTCCACCAGCAAAGGAACAATCCTGGGTCGTGGTCCCAGGTATGCACAGGACCCACTGTAAATATTGTTCGTTGATACCCCCGTTGGTTTCCAATAACAACCATACTTTACTTAGATGCGGATATATGTGCGCTGGGACGCTAGTTCACATATATAGACATCGGGGTAAGACGAGTAATAATAATAATAATAATAAAAGATGCCAGCTATGGATCCTAGTATGCTTTGCCATGTTTGCCTGTATCAGGTTTTACTTCAGATTTTCGGCTTTATGATTATTATACTATACCTGCTTACATCTGTAAATCACCTAGAGGAGGGTGAATAGGTGATAGCTAATCTAATGGTTACTAAATGCGAAATTAAAAACTTATTAAACTACACTAAGTATAACACAAGAGTGTAGCCGAATTCCCCGTGAAGGGCTCTGGACTAACTCCTCAAGATTCCTCTAAATAAGAGTTGAGGTGCCGCGTTGGCTCTCTTGGTTGAGTACAAGTGTTAGCAAACAATCCCCAAGTATATAACAATTAAGCTCACAATATATATCAAGCATATAAAGATGAAAGCAATATAAGCATGCAAGATATAAACAAGAGTAAGAGATAGAGAGTGAGCAATCGCAAATACGGGAGATTTGTTTCGAGGTTCGAGCACACTTGCTCTACGTCCCTGCCTTCAATACTATGAAGGATTTCCACTAAAATTGATCCCACCAGATCACTTGGTGCCGCAACACCTACAAGCTCTTTGGACTCTCTAGTCCCTTTAGTCGTTCCCGCAAGAACACACCGCAAGCCCACAAGCTCGCCGAGGCCGCACCTCAAACAAAGAATTCACACACGAACTCGAAACACCGCGAACATGCAAGTCCGCCTCCTAAAAGTACAAGAAAAGAACTTTGGTGATCACAACACTTTGATCACCTAAAATCCTCTCACAACAAATCCCTATAGGTAGATATAGCAATGGATGGCTCAAGTGTTGTGTGAGAAAACAATGATTGAAATGGTGGAGGAAAAACTCAAGAAAATCACTTTGAAACACTCTTGATAAAACTCCCCTTTTGATTGGAAATATTTGCTCTCAATTTAGTGGAGAAAACCTCTTAATAGAATAGGAAAAACTGGCTTAAAAACTCTCCAAAAATCTTATAAAAAACAGCCCCCAAATGCCCCAATTTATAGAGCTAGAAAAAACTAGCCGTTGGAGCCAGGTTGGCCTGACGGTCGACCGCCCGGTCGACTGCCAACGGTCAGATTTCTGACCGTTAGGGTAGCGGTCGACCGGTCGGTCGACCGAGACCCTAGAATAGAGAACAGTCTTCTCTGTCGGTCGATCGGCCCAGTCGACCGGGGCTTTCCAGAAAGCAGAGCTCTCCGGCGATCGACCGTCCCGGTCGACCGGCCCTCCAGCAAAGGCGGGCGTGCACGTCTGTGCACGTCGGTCGACCGACTCGGTCGACCGACTTCAAGCTTCGGTCGACTGGCCCGGTCGACCGGCTGAAGCCAGGACAGGAATTCTGTGATTAAAAACTTGGTTATTTTTGACTCAATAAAATCCCATAAAAACATAAAAAACTATAAAAATAGTTTTAACATTATACTTTGATAATCAAACATGCTTGAGCAAAATCAAGACATGTTACAAATAATTTGAACTATTTTTATAACTTAGAAAATTTGGTTCAAAACAAAAACTGTATTTTTTCAAATTTGGTTTTTCCAAAACTTCACCAAACAAGATATTTTAGACACTTTGAAAGCATAGAATGTATGGATATGATCCACTACATAAACATGGTGAAATATCTATGTTTTTGACATTAAGTACTAAATATGGTTTTGGTTAAAACATACATACTTGAACTCCAAAAACGAAACCAGTATTTTTCTAAAAGAAAACTCTTTTGTATTTTTCCAAAATATAAATTCTTTTATAAAAACTTTTCTAAATCAAGAGTGTGTGTGTGTAAGATATACTTGAGCAATCCACCAACTATTCTATCCTTTACATTTTATCTAAAAACAAACCTAGACACAAGTCTTAATGAAGTCTTCACTTGAAGTCTTCTCATCTTCTTGACTTAGTCCAAACTTGATCCATAGAGCTAGACTCCTCTTGAGTACTTGATGCAGAAGCTCTTGAATCAAACCATGCTAGCTCCAAAACTTGACTTTAAATCGACTTTAAATCCTTTGTTGAAGCTACACACCTACTGAGGTCTTGATCATAAATCTGAAACTAAATAAATACAAGATCATTAGTACTATAACTACATGAGTTGATCATCATCAAAACTAGAGTGATAGGCCTTTGGGCCAACAATCTTCCCCTTTTTTATGATGACAAAACTCATGGAGTTATATATGCATGGATAAAGTAAAGCTTCAAAGAAGCTCCCCCTTAACTCATGCATCTTAATAAACAATAAATATGGCAATGAAGCACATAAATATGTATACAAATACAAGGAGATAAACATGCCAATCAAGCATAAAACTCATCAAATTCTTTATCAAATTCTTTTTCTCCTATTTGCAAAACAAAACATATATGCATAAACATAAATCCTTCTCCCCCTTTATGAATAAAGTAAGAAAAACATGCATATATACTAAAACTTCTCAAATACTTCTCCCCCTTTTTGTCAATCATCAACAAAGGGGTTAAAGTAAAAACAAAATGTTCTCCCCCTTTTTATCAAAAGCAAAAATCAAGAAAAGGGATCACATTAAACAAATCAATAAAGGATATATGAGATATACATTCATGAAGAGGAAGACGCTAAGTTAACTTCCCTACACATATACATTACATGAAAGAGGGATGACAAGCCCTAATTCACATAACGCATAATATATATAACGCATAATATATAAAGAGGAGATGTGAAGCTCCCCCTACACATGTGTATCGCATAAAGAAGAGTTGTCAAGCTCCTCAATATAAGATACACTAAACATGAATCTATATGTAGAAGAGATGTTAAGCTCCCCTTACATATAGGCAATATAAGTCAAAACATTTTTAATTTTCTTATTAAAATAAAATTTTGAGTTGTCTCAATAAAAACAATTTTGAGATATCTTAATAAATCAAATTTTAAGATATCAATAGTAAATAAACATTACAAATTTTGAATTTTAATCAAAATAGAATCATATTGATACCAATTGAAAATTATTGCATATTTTTGATATCAACAAAAATATCAATTTTAAAAATAATACATAAGCTTATTAAAATATCAATTGAGAAATCAATTGAAAATAAAGATTTGAATTAAGCTTAGCATAAACAAATTGTGTGTTTTAAATATGTAAATCGATTTTAACTCAAGTATAAATATATGTATTTGTTTGTGCTTGAGTTCCAAAACAATATATGTATGAAAATGAAATACCAATAGGAATTGATATTATGGAAATTATGAAGCATACATATATAGAAAACAAACCATGAGTATACAAAATGAAAATACCAATGTAGATCAAGTATATAACTCATAACCTTCCACCCATTATATGCTCAAGATAAAAGATTTTTCAATTAAGCTTACAAGGCATACTCGCCCATCCATCCTCCCATGACGGTGTTGGTAGGGGTTTTCAAAAATAAGGTTTGAAAAGTATTTTTAGTATTGAAAACACTACCAAATGAAGAATATATAACTAGTTAAAAGAATTTTGAAAAAACTAGTTAAAGATCCTTCAAAACATGAAACCAAATCACATGTATATCATGAAACATACTAAATACACAAGAAGTGACACTCGAAATCTATAAGGCTCAAAAATAATCATGAAACAAAGTCATGCATAAATAAATAAAGTGTGAGTGTACAAGAATCATGTGTTTAGCATTTTCATGAAGATAATCAATGAAGCTCGAAACATAAATATCATTTTATCAAACAAATCATGAAAATTCATTTTTCATTCTAAAACAAACTTCTAGGTATATGTATGATTTATCCAAAACTAACAATATGCATACATATCTCAAACATAAAAAGAGTCTATAAAGTAAATTGCATGAAGGCAAATGACTCATGGGGTATACATATATATTTATTAGATTTGAATACACAATACATATACATGAAGTAAAACATGAAAATTGGCAAAACAAGTTTAAATGAGGAAATCATCAAAACTAGATTATACATGTGCATATAGTGAGTACAATGAACAATGAAGTGCAAACATATATGAATCAATTTGTTGCTCACTACTTGTACATATATATATATATATATATATATATATATATATATATATATATATATATATCCAAGTTTTAATAAAAACTACATTTAAACTAGTATTTACCACATGAAGTACAAAAACATGAACATCCTAAAGAAATTATCAATGAAAAACATGTAAACTAAACTAGGAGTTTAGAGTTATTTACCAAACAAAGAACTATACTCCAAATCTCCAAAACATGGTAGTTGTTCCACCAAACCTCCTTGATAGTGGTGCATCAAAAATATGTCCATCAAGTCCATGTGCAACCACCACCAAGGCACCATCCCTCTCACGTTTTGTGAGAGCCCGCACCTACATCAAAAATACAAGGGGGAATTTTAGTACCCATTTTCTTTTGGGTCCATGGGGCTTAGCATCTAATGGAACCAAACATTTTTCTTAGCAAAATTAATATGATACATCTTATCAAAACAAACTTTGCTAAATGACCCTTGCGGCCATAATGTGTACATTTGTACACTCTAGGATGCATATGATTATGGGTGTGGTCATAACGTGCAAAATGTGCATATGCATGATGTGGGTGTTGTGCATGAACATGTGGAGCTTATTTCTTTGAAAACAAAGACTCCAATCTAGAGTGGTTAAATGCACATGTGCTCAAAGTTGAGCTCAAACAATTTGTTTTATTTTTCAAAAATTTAACTTCATTTTTATCAAAGGTTGTGGCATGAAGAGCATGATCAATAGTCTTTTTCTTCTTAGAAACATTTTTCTTTTCTTTTTCAACCATTTTTTTTTTTAAAGAAGTGTTTTCATGCAAAGCAACTTCTTTTTGATTTTCCACCAAAATGATTTTATTTTTCAAAGTAGTGTTTCCTTCACAAAGATCATTCAATTTAAAAAGCAAGGAAACATTTTTCATTTTTCAAATTTTCATTTTCTTTTTCAAAGCATGCAATTTTGGTTTTAAAAAAATCATTTTCTTTTATCATGCAATCAATTTTCTTTTTCAAATTCTTGTTATCCTTTTTAATTATGTCATATTTTTGAAGAAGTTGTTGACAAAAAGATGTGAGCTCATCATAGGACATATCAATATCTTCATCTAGTTCGGATTCAGTGTTTACCTCAAGGGGGTTATCCCCTTGGACCATGTAGCACATGTTGGAGGTGTCACTTCCAACATCCGAGTCGCTCCCTGCATAATATTGTTCTTGTTCGCTGAGGGAGAGTATAGTGTTCCAAACTACAAAAGCCAAATTAATGTTAGATACCCTAGATAAATATTCGTCATTTAGGGTAGATCTTAAAGCATATAGGGCTTTTGTATTAGCCTCAATATTATTGCCATTTAAACAATATGAATTTCTAGTAGTGGCAAAATAAACATCAATACCTAGGGTTTTGAGGTATAGGGATATCTTAACCTTCCATGTTTGGATGTTAAGAATGTCAAAGGTGGGAGGTGTTATGAAGTCCATGGTGTGTGTAAACAAATATTGTGATTAGCTATAAAATGAGAATCTTTAACTCTAGGTTGTAAGATCCAAATCAAGAGCACTTGGCTCTGATACCATCTGTAAATCACCTAGAGGGGGGTGAATAGGTGATGGCTAATCTAATGGTCACTAAATGTGGTAATAAAAACTTATTAAACTAAACACCAAGTATAACAGAAGAGTGTAGCCGAATTTCCCGTGAAGGGCTCTGGATTAACTTCTCAAGATTCCTCTAAATAAGAGTTGAGGTCCCGCGTTGGCTCTCTTGGTTGAATACTAGTGTTAGAAAATAATCCCCAAGCATATAACAATTAAGCTCACAATATATATCAAGCATATAAAGATGAAAACAATATAAGCATGCAAGATATAAACAAGAGTAAGAGATAGCGAGTGAGCAATCGCAAACAAGTAAGATTTATTTCGAGGTTCGAGCACACTTGCTCTACGTCCCTGCCTTCAACATAATGAAGGATTTCCACTAAATCGATCCCACCGGATCACTTGGTGCCGCAACACCTACAAGCTCTTTAGACTCTCTAGTCCCTTACTAGTTCCCGCAAGAACACACCGCAAGCCCACAAGCTCGCCGAGGCCGCACCTCAAATAAAGAGTTCACACACGAACTCGAAACACCGCGAACCCGCAAGTTCACCTCCTCAAAGTATAAGAAAAGAACTTTGGTGATCACAACACTTTGATCACCTAAAATCCTCTCACAACAAATCCCTATAGGTAGATATAGCAATGGATGACTTAAGTGTTGTGTGAGAAAACAAGGATTGAAATGGTAGAGGAAAAACTCAAGAAAATCACTTTGAAACTCTCTTGATAAAACTCCCCTCTTGACTGGAAATATTTGCTCTCAATTTAGTGGAGAAAACCTCTTAATAGAGTAGGAAAAATTGGCTTAAAAACTCTCCAAAAATCTTATAGAAAACAGCCCCTAAATGCCCCAATTTATAGAGCTAGAAAAAACTAGCCGTTGGAGCCAGGTTGGCCTGACGGTCGAACGCCCGGTCGACGCCAACGGTCAGATTTCTGACCGTTGGGGCAGCGATCGACCGAGACCCTATAACAGAGAACAGTCTTCTCTGTCGGTCGATCAGCCTGGTCGACCGGGGCTTTCCAGAGATCAGAGCTCTCTGGCGGTCGACCGTCCGGTCGACCGGCCCTCCAGCAAAGGCTGGCGTGCACGTCTGTGCATGTCAGTCGACCGACTCAGTTGACCGGCGGCTTCAAGCTTCGGTCGACCGGCCCGGTCGACCGGCTGAAGCCAGGACAGGAATTCTGAGATTAAAAACTTGGTTATTTTTGACTCAATAAAATACCATAAAACATAAAAAATCTACAAAAATAGTTTTAACATTATACTTTGATAATCAAACATGCTTGAGCAAAATCAAGACATATTACAAATAATTTGAACTATTTTTATAATTTTAGAAATTTTGGTTCAAAATAAAACTGTATTTTTTCAAATTTGTTTTTCGAAAACTTCACCAAACAAGATATTTTAAACACTTTGAAAGCATAGAGTGTATGGATATGATCCACTACACAAACATGGTAAAATATCTATGTTTTTGACATTAAGTACTAATTATGGTTTTGGTTAAAACATACATACTTGAACTCCAAAAACGAAACCGGTATTTTTCTAAAAGAAAACTCTTTTGTATTTTTCCAAAATATAAATTCTTTTATGAAAACTTTTCTAAATCAAGAGTGTGTGTGTGTGTGTGTAAGATATACTTGAGCAATCCAAACA